>BQNB010040767.1:3194-47181 GCA_026074375.1 Tanacetum coccineum
AATTTGACTATACCTAAAAGTTTATTAACGAAATTGGTGAGCTGAGAGCGATCTGCGGTCATATGCTTAGAGCAGCCAGAGTCTAAATACCAAAGGACAATTTGGACGACCTGCATTCATTAAGAGAGGAAGATGGAACATCGAAAATTATGGATCCCCAAGATTTACTGGGTTCCTTTTTGTTAGCAGATACAGATTGAAGAACCTTAGATTTGCTAACAGAAACATTAGTTTTAGAGTTCTTAGGTTTTCGTAAATAGACCAATGTTTTAACAGGTTTAGATGTTTCATTATCTAGAACAACTGGTTTCCTAAGGGGCGCTTCAGTAGTAGTGGTAATCCTAGTTAAAGGGCACACATTTCCTATGATAGTGAATGTCCCAAACCAGTTAGGTCTCCAAATATAACCAATAGCTTGTAAACACTTTCTGTTGGTTTTACCTCAAACTTATCTTTCTATGTTTGTTCTTAGCAGATTTAGATTTTGCACGAGCATTCACATTATTGATATAATCAAGAACACACAAATCATGATTATCAAAAAGCATGCAACCATTACACTTAACATATTTAAGTTCAGAATTAGCATTAAGCTTGGAATGCTGCACATGAGCAGTTCCTTTAGGTGCAACAACATGGTCTTTATTTTTCAAACTAGATTTAACTTTCCTAGGGTGGTCTTCTACTTTATTCCTGAGTACTACTTTGTGTTTGCAGAATCCTATCTTTCTTTGTATTGCATTGAAGGCTGTAATTCCGCTAGCACTAGAAGATGGTTTTACTCCTGTAGAAGCACAACATAGGTATGTTATGAAGCTAGGTTTTGATGTAAGGCCTTTTTGTATTGGTTTCTTGATGGGATGTGACGGCTCAGCAAATCTAACTCTTTTGACTTTTATTTTCATTGGGGTCACAACCACTATTGTTCTCGATAGAATTGGTTGAACTAGGCAGGTATTACTAATTTTTTGTAAGGCAAAACTCCTGAATTAGTTTAAGTATACTTACAGGCAATTCTAGGGTTGGGTCTAGGGGATAATTTGCTTGAATATGATCAACTAGATCCCTAAGAACTGCAGCTTCTTCCTGAGTGTGCTTAATATAGGCAGAGTGAGCTGACCTTTTGTTCAATGATTTAGGGGTTATTGGTTCCGTATTAGTCTCTAGATCACTAGGACGATGTGTAACTTCATTATTAGCTAAATCTTTTTCTTTGAGTTTCCTCAATTCATCCTTGAGAGTTGTAATTACCAAAACTTTTTCTTGAAGATAAGCATTTAATTTAATATAATATTTCACTATACTTTAGATGACCTTGTTAGTTTAAAGTCAGCATATTGTTTCTTGGATAAGAACACTGCTGGTTTAATCGACTCATAAAGTTGCTTATAGGTTTGCTTCAAATGCTCATTCTCAGCAATAAGCTTTGTCACCTTATGATCCAATTCAATATTTATGTTTTCAATCTCTTCTAAGTCCTGTTTGATCTTATCCTTATCCATATTTCCACTGAGAGATTTAATTCTCTCTTTCAACTTCTTTATGACCATGTCTTTCGCTTGGGACTGAGCTTTTAATTCATTTAATTCAAACAATTAATCAAAACTTGGAGCACTTTGGTTTGAAATAGAATTGTTCCTTTGAAAAATTTCCTGATTAAGTTGAGTATCAACTTCTAACAAAATGCAATGCTTTTCAAGAGTGGTAAACCTTTTGAACAGTTTATCGTAAATCTCTTTTTCAACAAAATCCTTTTGAAGCTCAGTCTCAAGTTTGAGATACTTTTCACATTCATGCACATTCACAGAGGCAAAATCCATAGAGGAATTTACAATCAAGTTCACAATATCTTTGCTCATCACTTGTTCCAAGAGTCGTTCGTTTTCGTTCAAAGCTTGATTCATTTTAACTTCAAATGTTTTTGACTCTACACGATGTTGTTCCACAGCCTGTTCCATTTGATAGAAGACATTTTGGACTTCAGCAAGTTCATCAACCAATTGTTGGTTGAATGTACTAAATAAGTCCTTCAGAGCTTTTACAAATGGAATTATTTCATCCCTAAAACAAGCTTTTGTATGTTCGAAACCCCACGTGCCCTCAGTGATAGCTGTGGGCGTGGTTCTTTCTTTGACTCACATCAAAGTTAGCAAGATGGTATTTAAGTTTCTTCAAACTCGTATTCACCAAGCTGACTTAAAGTTCTTAGGAACCTCAACATTGGTGGGTCTATCAGAAAGATCAGGTTCTGAGGAATTCACAGAGTTATGCTTCCAAAAGGCTTGTTCAACAGATAATTCAGTTTGTAGAACAAACCGTGTTTCAAAATCTTTATAAAGTTTATTAAGAGTAGCATAATCGATTGGGGTGGTATCAATTTGTTTTATCTTTTCTTGCACCATATTATCCTTATGTTTTAAAAGCATTTTTGAAACGACTCTCCTGCAGCAATTGTTAAGTCCTCTTCTGAGTTCAGGGATCACAATAGGAATTGGTTTTCTGAATTATTGACCAACATATAAGCATAGGTTCCAACTTGTTTGATCCTTCCTTCAGATAGAAAGGATTTGAAAACCTAAGCTTGTTTAGTGGTATTATCATAGAAAAACTGAGGTTTCATCAACATGTGAACAGTTTGTGAAGATTGATCTCTTTTAAAAACAATATTATCTAGGTGTTTGATCTGCTTTTCTAAGCTAATTGCCCTATCAAGGTTTCTAGATTCTTTTTCTACACAAAATCATTTTTGAGAAGTGTAACCGTTTGCAATAAATATTCCTTTTCTTTTAAATGTTCTGAAAGAGTTTGTTTAAGATGATCAATCTCTACAGACTGTGCACATGAATCTGAAACGTTATCTTGACTCTTTAAATCAACGTTTTATCCTTCTTTCAATACTTTGACTTGTTCCTTATATCTTTCAAGCTCAACAGTTAAAGTATCATTAACACTTTTATTTTCCAGATTCGTCTTGGTACAATGAACTACTTGGGTTTTTAGTTGTTCAATCACAGATAATATCAAATCATCTTGTTGTGCAGAAGAGTTAGAATTTTAAACAGCTACCTATTGTGATTCAATCAGATACTGAGAATAAGGAATGATATTTCTATCACTGGTTATTTCAATATCTGAATGGTTCACAACATTTAATTGTTCAGAAGACGGCATAGCCTGTACAACTTGATTAGTCATATCATTATTCACATTATCATGATTATGTAACTCAGAAAGAGCGTATGAACCATAGTGAGATAAATTCGCCCTAAGAGCAACTTTTGCAGTGTTAAGTTTATCACAATCAAAGTCATATGCATCTAAATCATCAGCTTGATAAGCAGCATTATAAGTTAAGACAGTCTGCGTGGCTTGACCTTCTGGAATTCCTGGATCTGCCAAAAATGCGAGTTTCTCCTTATGTAAAATTTAACCACTTGCTTGAGCTTGAATCAACAACACTTTATCTTTAAACCATGAATCCTCCTATTTCCTCTTTGGTTTGTTGCATTGTTTGGACATGTGGCCTTCCCCTTTGCAGTTGTATCAGATAACTGTTCTTTGTTTTCCAGAATTGTTTCCACTTGCTCCTGGAGTATAAGTCCTTGAAGTACCTGCAGCTACAGAAGTTTGTCTCCCTTGAATTGGTTGTAATGTTACTCTTCCATTATTAATGGTAGCTTGTTTTGCCGTGGGTTTGATGTTTTTTCAGATAGTTATGGTAGTGGGATAATGGGAAGTGACAACAGCAGTAAAAAACGACATCATGTGATTGATGGCATCAATGGGATCATCACTTTTCTAGAAAACTGGAACAATTAAACCTGATTCTTGTCGGGAAAATTCAAATTGTTGATCAACTGAGGGAGGATATTCCAATTATGGTATAGATGATGAGGGAGAATAAATGGTTGTGGTGAATTGATGACTGATTTAATCATTGGATAGTATAAGTGATTGAAAGAGGGTGTTGATGATTGATGAGTTGAGTATTTAGTGAGACTGAAAAGGAAACTATACTGTGGAGGGACTATTATGATGAACTTGTGGTTGAAATTGAGTGTTTTGGTTGTGAATTTTAATGAGTGATAGGAGACTGGGTATCTAATGAGTTGCACCAACAGCAAGGTGTCTGAATTACATTCATGCTTAAACGACCTAATTTGCATGAAATTCATGTTGTCCCAAATAGCATAAAGCTGATCGATGTTAGTTGTGTGCAATCTACGAACAGTTTGACATCTGTTACAAATTTACTCCATTCAGGAGGAAGGGTATTCAAAAACTTTATGTTCACTTGAAATTGTTCCAGTTTTATATTGTAGACGTTCATGTCATTGAGTAGCAGTGAAAATCTCAAGTAGAATTCACGAAGTGATTCCCCCTTCTTATAAGCAAACTTATCGAATTCATCATCAAAAGTACACTCCCTTTTCCATGTTTCGTCAATGAAGTTCCTTGCATGAGAAGTTGAATTCCTTACCAAAGTTCCTCTTGGCGACTTTATGTTGCTAACCAATGCATAGACCTTCAGTGTGTAGGAGAGAGACCTTGGAGAATGTTATTCGTTGCCTTGGATATCACAATCAGCTTGCATATAGCAGATAACTCAGAATATTTCTTTGGCCTTGTCACTCCATTTTCTTCAATTGAAGGCCAAATGAGTGGACCATTTTAAGCGAATTCAAGGATCATTCGTCCATGTTGTCTATTCATCATGTATAACTCCATTCTGCTTTTCCAAGAGTCATACATATCCTTTTCTAACATAGGTGGACGATTGTCGGCACCCGAAAGAATCGCTTTGTCAGCAAGAGTCGTCATTGAGAAATGTGTATGTTAAATGATTACTTGGTTGATCGGACGGTGGTAGAAAGTAATTGTGTTTAATTAAGTTGTCTTTTAAGTGTTTTAATTAATGAAACTACACGGGATTTTACAATTCTTGACAAAACCGGGAAAACAATTGAATGTTTCACGGGATTTTACAAGTCAACGAAATAAACCGTATAATTTTGAAAACTTGAGTTGTTCGGTTTCCACAAAAGCCAAGTTGTTCGGTTTCCACTTAGTCAAGTTGTTCGGTTTCAACTAGATTCAAGTTGTTCGGTTTCCACGTAGTCAAGTTGTTCGGTTTCAACTAGAGTCAAGTTGTTCGGTTTCAACTAGATTCAAGTTGTTCGGTTTCCACGTAGTCAAGTTGTTCGGTTTCAACTAGAGTCAAGTTGTTCGGTTTCAACTAGAGTCAAGTTGTTCGGTTTCAACTAGATTCAAGTTGTTCGGTTTCCACGTAGTCAAGTTGTTCGGTTTCAACTAGAGTCAAGTTGTTCGGTTTCCACTTAGTCGAGTTGTTCGGTTTGCACTGCAGTTGGGTTGTTCGGTTGCAACTAAACCAAGTTGTTCGACTTTGAGTTGTTCGACTCAGGTTGTTCGACTTGAGTTGTTCGACTCAGTTGTTCGACTTGAGTTGTTCGACTCAGTTGTTCGACTTGAGTTGTTCGACTCAGTTGTTCGACTTTAAACCTTTCGAACAATTTATCGTAAATCTCTTTTTCAACAAAATCCTTTTGAAGCTCAGTCTCAAGTTTGAGACACTTATCACAATTCATGCACATCCCAGAGGCAAAATACATGAGGAATTTACAATAAGTTCACAATAACTTTGCTCATACTTGGTTCAAAGTCGTTCATTTTCGTCATTTTAGTTCAAAGCTTGATTATTTTAACTTCAATTATTTTTTACTCTACACGATTGTTGTTCCAACAGCCTGTTCCATTTGATAGAAGACATTTTGGAAAAAACTTCAGCAAGATCACAACAACCAAGTGTTGTTGAATGTACTATATAAGTTCCTTTAGAGCTTTTACAAATGAAATTACTTTCATTCTAATAACAAGTTTTGTATGTTCGAAACCCTACGTGCCCTCAGTGATAGCTGTAGGCATGGTTCTTTCTTTGACTACCACATCAAAGTTAGCAAGATGAGTATTAAAGGTTTCTTCAAACTCGTATTAACCATGCTGACTTTGGTAGTTATTAGGCACCTCAAATTGGTGGGTTTATCAGAATGATCGGGTTGAGGAAACTCATAAAGTTATCGACCAAAAGGCTTGTTCTGAGATTTATTTCAGTTTGTGGAACAAACGTGTTTCAAAATCATTTATATAGTTTATTAAGAGCAGCATAAATCGATTGTGTTGGTATACAATTTGTTTTTCTTTTCTTGATCAGATTGATCCTTTTGTTTTAAAAGCATTCTAAACGACTCTCTTCAGCAGGTCTCTTCTGAGTCAGAGATCACAATAGGATTGGTTTTCTAAATTATATCACCAACATATTGCATAGGTTCCCAACTGCCTGAGCTTTCTTTAGATCGAAGGATTTTGAAAACCTAGAGCTTGTTTAGTGTATTAGCATGGGGAAATTGGAGGTTTCGTAAACTGTAACAGTTTGTGCAGATTGAATCTCTTTTAAAAACGATTTTATCTAGGTGTAGATCTTTGCTTTTCAAAGGCTATTTCCCTATCAAGGTTTCTAGATTCTTCTTTCTTAAAATCATTTTTAAGAAGTGTAACCGTTTGCAATAAAGATTCCTTTTCTTTTAAAAGTTCTGAAAGAGTTCGTTTAAGATGATCAATCTCTATAGACTGTTCACATGAATCTGAAACGTTATCTTGACTCTTTAAGTCAACATTTTGTCCTTCTTTCAACACTTTGACTTGTTCCTTATATCTTTTAAGCTCAGCAGTTAAAGTATCATTGACATTTTTATTTTCCAGATTCGTCTTGGTACAATGAACTACTTGGGGTTTTAGTTGTTCAATCACAGATAATATCAAATCATCTTGTTGTGCAGAAGAGTTAGAATTTTGAACATCTACCTGTTGTGATTCAATTAGATACTGAGAATAAGGAATGATATTGCTATCACTGGTTATTTCAGTCTCTAAATAGTTCACAACATTTGACTGTTCAGAAGACGGCATAGCCTGCACAACTTGATTAGTCATATCATTATTCACATTATCATGATTGTGTACCTCAGAAAAAGCGTCTGAACCATAGTGAGATAAATTCGCCATGAGAGCAACTTTGGCAGTGTTAAGTTCATCACAATCAGAGCATATGCATCTAAATCATCAACTTGATAAGCAGCATTGTGAGTTATGACAGTCTGTGTGGCTTGACCTTCTGGAATTCTTAGATCTGCCAAAAATGTGAGTTCCTCCTCATGTAAAATTTGACCACTTGCTTGAGCTTGAACCAACAACACTTTATCCTTAAACCAAGAATCATCCCGTTTCCTCTTTGGTTTGTTGCACTGTTTGGACATGTGGCCTTCCCCTTTGCAGTTGTAGCAAATAACCGTTCTTTGTTTTCCAGAATTGTTTCCACTTGCTCCTGGAGTATAAGTCCTTGAAGTACCTGCAGGTACAGAAGTTTGTCTCCCCTGAATTGGTTGTAATGTTACTCTTCCGTTATTAATGGTAGCTTGTTGCCTAGGGTTTGAGGAGTTTCTCAGCTAGTTATTAGTAGTAGGATAACGGGAAGTAACGACAACAGTAAAAAACGACATCATGTGATTGATGGCATCAATGGGATCATCACCTTTCTGGAACACTGGAACAATTAAACCTGATTCTTGTTGGGAAAATTCAGATTGTTGATCAACTGAGGGAGGATATTCCAATTGAGGTATAGATGATGATGGAGAATAGATGTTCTAGTGAATTGATGACTGATAATCATTGGATGGATAAGTGATTGAAAGAGGTGTTGATGATTGATGAGTTGAGTATTGTTGAGACTGATAAGCTGAACCATACTGTAGAGACTGATATGATAAAACTTGTGGTTGAATTTGAGTGTTTTGGTGTGAATTTTGATGAGTTTGATAAGGAGACTGGGTCATCTGATGAGTTGTAACCAAAGCAAGCGGGTCTGAATTGCGTTCATGCATTATGTTGTCCCAAATAAGCATGAAGCTGATCGATGTTAGTTGTGTGCAAATCTCGAACCAGTTTGACATTTGTCATAAATTTGCTCCATTCAGGAGGAAGGGTATTCAAAAACTTTGTGTTCACTTGAAATTGTTCCGGTTTCATATTTAGATGTTCATGTCATTGAGTAGCAGTGAAAATCTCAAGTAGAATTCATGAAGTGATTCCCCCTTCTTATAAGTAAACTTACCGAATTCATCATAAAGATTACACTCCCTTTCTTGTTTCTTCAATGAAGTTCCTTGCACGAGAAGTTGAATTCTTTCCCAAAGTTCCTTGGTGACTTTATGATTGCTAACCAATGCATAGACTTCAGGTAGTAGTCCTTGGAGAATGATATTAGTTGCCTTGATATCACAATCAGCTTGAAGTGCTTCTGTCGGTACCCCTTTATCACTTCACTTCAATAAGATTAACAAGAAAATTAGGAAGAATGTAGAGGAGAGATTTAGAGAGAAAAGTTAGAGAGAAAATAGAATTGAATTGGATTAAACTTGAAATGTTACAAATGAACCAACCACCTCACCTTCCTTGGTGAGGTGTATTTATAGGCTTGCATGCCTTTAGTAATTCTACGGGCCGGGCTCGGTTTTACTTGGGCTTTCGCCCGATACACGTGACCAATTAGATTACAAATAAGAGCCCGTTTACCCGACTAGCCTAATACAACGTACATTAATTTAGTAACCGAGACCTAATATAATTATGAACGAACTTCCATTGTTCGACTCAATATTTTGAGGCTAACAATCTCCCCCGAAGTGAGTTCATTGTGACACTCCCTCGTGAGATCAATGAGATTGCTTTTGTCGTTAAGCTCTTGTGATCTTTGTCTCTGTTTTAACAGTTGTAGGCTTGTTCTTCATGCTTTGTGATCTTTGATCTTGAGCCTTTGTCATTGTCTTGACTTTGTCTTTTCTGTCCGAGATCTTTAAATCTTTATACTTGTTGTCTTGATCGTCTTTGCTGCCTTGATGATCTTGTGTCTTGACCAACATGCGCAGACAATGCATCATCTTGAAAGCATTGCTAACAATCTCCCTGATAGACTTGATATCTTTGAGGAAGATCTCATATATCAGAGTTTGTGCGGGAAGACTTTGGTCATTTAAATTCTTGAGCTTTCATAATTCTTGAAACTTGCATGCTTTATATGAATGTCTTTGTTAGTTTGAGCTTGAGCATTGTGGTAAGGAAATCCGACTTCAGCTGGATATGAGCATCACCCCCCAATCTCCATCTTTATGTATCCTGAAATAAAACAGTTAGCAATAAAGCAGGTGGACGAATATGGCTTTGTCATTCGTCTGGATTTTGTTAGATTAACCTCCGGTTCCGTAGGACCGTTTTACAGTATAAATATTGTACCTGTGATCAGGTAGATTTAAAGAATCTCCTTGACAGGGTTTCCAGCTCAATCGCGTAGGATTTCTAAAACGAAGTATTAGATTTGCCATGCTTGCTAGTTCTCATTACCGGAACGTCTCAAAGCAGACAACACGGTAAGAGTGAATCAGATAGTTACTATCTTTCTGATTATGTCGTCAATTCATTTACTGGACCTTTATCGATATCCAGTTGACACAAGCTTGATTCATATAGAATCTCGCAAGTCACCTACCGCAGTGCTGTTTGATGATGACACTGGAAGGATTTCCATTCGTCATTATGAATACTAAAAAGCATCACTCTGAATGTTCTGGCAGAATCACAAGGATAATGCGTAGGACTCTTGTCAACAGCTTGTGAACTTAATGATGTTCAACAAGTGTTAGAAATGGAATGTGTCCTAATGAGATTTATTTATGGATCTCTTGGCTCTAGACTCGATTAGTGCGTTTTGGTTTTAGTAATCGGAGGCTGGAGCAGACTGCCACCTATTCAATATCAACTAACTCGGAGTGAGAAAGTCAATAGAAGTCGTGTGTATCTCTGTGACAAATGAGACAAGTTTCTTTTGAGAGAAACCCGAATGGCTGGGAAGGGTTGTGCATTGCATCACTGGGTCCATGATGTCGTCTTCAATGTCAGCAATCAACATTGTGATTCTGACAGCATATGTATTGACCCGGTTTCTGCCTTAAGTTGTGTGGAGGGCTTCTTTCTTTACACCCTTTATCCATACATTTCTTTTTAATTCTTCAACCCCTTCAATGCTTACCAAGACGTCATTACTAACACCTTGTTGTGATTGTTCCAGTGTTAGCTCAATCTTAGTCGGCATTCTTCCCTTATACACATTCATCTCCAATCATACCTAAGGACTGCTATTTCTAACTATGGAGTATCCTTTGGTAGATCCCCCCGGTTTTGGTTGGATCATAGGACAAATACCTAACTACACACCTTATGATTCAGTATCGTCGTGAAATCAAGATGTTGTAGTTTATGAGATCGTAACCATAAACCTTTTACGGATACGCACTTTGTTCTTTTAGATTCACATTTTAATTACATTTTCTCACTTATTTTTAAATTCTAAGTCACTTAGTTTTTGAAATACTGTGTGATTAAAATTTGTCTTGAAAAATTTGTGGGAGAAAATATGGTCAGCATGAATGGTTTGGAACTTTTTGATAATGTTTTGAATACATAAGAATGGTCGTTGATGATGTATCCAAGAACATTAAAACTTTGTTTTTCGAAAAAATCCCCCTCAAAAATAGGACCAATTGAGAAATGGTGTCTTTTGAAAACACTGTGAGGGATGGAGTGTTGAAACACACATTTTGAAAGATTATGGATTTGTCATCGAGAAATTCTTGATAAAAAGTTGTTCTACTTTTTTGAAAACCAAATGTTAGAGGACTTCTCTTCTAACGGTAAGGGTAAGCGCACTGAAACGTACACTGTCCTTTTTCTTGAGCTAAAAACATTGAATGTCTTGTAAGAACAGCTCAAGACCGAGAAACGTTAATTTTCTCGTTGTTAGGATAAGTTATCTTTATAGATAAGCTTTCCTTTATTTGAAGTCCGGGTTACGTACTGATATTTGCAATAAAGCCATTAGAAAACTTAGAAATGACTTGTTTTGAAAGCATTTGAAACTCTCGCTCGAACTTCATTTACACACCCGTGTCAATGTTAATCGACATTTCTAAGCACGTAAATGTTATCGATTCCAAGAGACATGTCGAGAAGAATATTTTTTAAAACATTTTCTGATTTTTTGATTTTGTATTTTCTTTTTGAAATTTTATATTTTTGTATTTTTGTATTTTTGTATTTTTGAAAAATATATACATGTTGATGTTTGATGAAGTATCAAGCAGATTCTTTTGTCAGAACCTCCAGTTCTGCTGGAGTCAAACATCTCATACCAATGCGTCTGACGAGATACTGAAACCTTTCTTCGGGAAGGGCTTTAGTAAACATGTCAGCCAATTGGTATTCAGTTCTGACAAAGTACAATTCAATTATACCATTTTCAACCTGTTCCTTTATGAAGTGATACCGAGTATGGATATGCTTGGTACGGGAGTGCTGCACGGGGTTGCATGATATTGCTATGGCTGACTGAGAGTCGCAATACAACGGTATTTTGTTGTAGTTGAAGCCATAATCTTGAAGCTGTGTCCGCATCCACATTACTTGAGCACAACTTGCAGATAACGCCACGTATTCAGCCTCTGCGGATGACATTGCAGTACAGTCTTGCTTCTTTGACATCCAGCGACTTACTTTTTCACCTAGAGAACTGTATTCCTCCAGAAGTGCTTTTGCGAGTATCAAGGCAACCGGCATGATCGGCATCTGAAAAAGCTGTTAGTTCAAAGCCAGAACCCTTCGGATACCAGAGTCCCATGTGAATGGTACCTCTTAAGTATCGAAAGATCCTTTTAACCTCTTTGAGGTGTTTTTCAGTCGGTCTTGCTTGATATCTTGCACAATAAACATACAGCTTGCACTATGTCTGGTCTATAGATGTCAGTTACATGAGTGACCGATTTTGCTACGATAGTCAGTTTGGTATACCGGGTTCACCACTCAAAGTCTGCATCTAATTTGGTTTCGTTGCCAGTGGTGTACCTATGCTTTGTCCTTTTCCATACCATGTTTTTTCAGAAATCCTCTAAGGTGTACCTTGGCCTGATTGATAAAATACTCGTGGGGATTGGTGGATCTGAGTCTAAAAGATTTTCATTTCACATTAAGGACATCTCAAATTTCCGTGCATTAATTTTTCAATACGTTTTGAAAAATTTAGGGTTTGTGGGAACCAAAAATAATAGTCATCACGTAAAATCTGCACAAGTAGAATGTCCTCCCCGTATTTTATCGTGAATAGGGTCGGGTCAATGATACCTTTAGTAAAACCTTTGGAAATCAGGAATTTTGAGAGTTCATCATACCAGGCTCTCGGAGCTTGTTTCAATCCATATAGAGCTTTCCTTAGACGGTAATAACCTTTGTTGGATTGATCAGGATCAAGTATCCGTCTGGTGGGCAACATAAACCTTCTCCTTCAATGGACCATTAAGAATGCCGTTTTCACATCCATCTGATATATTGAAAAGACTTGTGTGCCAGCATATGCGACAATTCCTGACAGTCTCAAGCGAGCAACTGGGCAAATGATTCTTCGAAATCTATACATCTTCCTGAGCATAACCTTTGCTACAAGTCGTGATTTGTTGCGAATTACAGTTTGGTCTTCATCCTTTTTGTTTTCCATAACCCACTTTAGCTTGATTAAGTTCTTGCCAAAAGGTTTGTCAACGAGTTCCAGACTTGTAGTCTATCAAACTGATGAAGTTCTTCCTGCATTGCTTCTATCCATGCAGAATCAGCCATTGCTTCCTTAATGTTTTTCGGTTCAACGATACTCACGGTGAGTGCGAACATACACATTTCAGGATCTGTTGCAAGTTGTCGTCTTGTTTGCACTGGCTTGGATGGATTTCCACGAACTTGAGTTAACGGGTGATCTTTTGTCCATCGGTATTCTGAATGTTGAGGTTGATTGAAGGTATGCACATTTGAATTACCAAGATTGCGTGAGGAAGACTCAGCCGCTTCTTGTACCGGTGTACAAAAAGGATTGGTAAATTCTGCTTGATCATCGTTGTTTTCCTCAGCATGAACATTTGTAGGAGTTGTCGGTTCTGATGTAGGGTGAATGTTCGTTGAAGGGTTTGTGTCTTGTGGAGCAGAATTATCGGTGGGAGAAGAAGACTTGTTGACACGTGAAGTACCATCATTGAAAAATTCATCGTACAAAGGACCAAAAAGAAGATCCAACTCCTGTTGTGATGGAACTGTTGTATCTGCTGAAGGAAAAACATTTTGTGAGGGACGGGGTCAGAGTTGTCATAATCTGACGCCTTTTGTCGTTGAGGAACGAGGCCTGAAGTGTCATTAGCAACAAACGTCTTAGATATCTCTTTGATCTCATCAAATCTGAGATGTATGGATTCAACTATAAATCTTGTTCTCTTGTTGTAAACTATGTATCCCTTTGACTAAGTGGAGTAACCCACCAGAATGCATGGATCCCCTTTTTCTTTTATTTTATCCAAGATTTCACAATATTTGGTTAAGTAACAAGTGCAACCAAAGATGTGAAGGTGTTTAATTGAGGGTTTTCTGTCATTAATGATGTGATATGCCGTTTTCTCATGAGTTGGGATGATGATTGATCTGTTTTGAGTATAGCATGCGGTTGCAATTGCTTTAGCCCAAAAGAATAAAGGAAGTTTAGAAGTTGAAAGCATCGTTCGAGCAGCCTCAACAAGGAAGTTTAGAAGTTTAAAGAATGCATTAAGTGTCTTGTTTAAGAACTCAATGCCTCTGTCAGTGCGAACAAAAATTACAAGGGCTTGAAGATTTCTTTGGATCATCGTGAGAAAGTCTTTTAAAACTTCTGGTGTTTCATCCTTGGAACGTAGAAAGAGTGTCCAAGTATATCTGGAGTAGTCATCGACAATTACCATAATATATCTTTTCCCATTTATGCTAGCAACCCGCATTTGACCACATAAGTCCATGTGAAGCAAATTCAATTGACCTTTTGAACTTGGAACAGTCTTTGACTTGAATGAACTTCGTTTTGCTTTACTTACTTCACAAGAGGAACATAGTTGATCCTTGACATACTTCAGTTTTGGTAAACCAATCACAACATCTTTCTTTGAAAGGCAAAGTTGTATGTATTCGATAAGTTTGAGATGAAAAGCGTCTTCGATGCCATAAACCATGCTTGAGTAGGAGATGGCTTTAGGCCATGATACATGATTGGAGCTGATGAAGGTTTGTATTCTTGAAGAGACGATCAATAAGATCAGTTCCCACGATTACCTGTGTTTAGTAAGGGGGATCGTATTCCCTGAAGATCTCTAACTAAACATGTTGATTTCCGAAAATGCAGAGCGGCGACGGCAAGATCGCGTCATCACAGATGTGCACCGGGGGGGGGGGAGAAAAGGTATAGTGATTGAAACCTTCGACTAGTAAACCCTTTCGATCGAATAGTTTCCATGAAACCAAATCTCCATAACCAATAATTTGAGCAAATTGATCATTGCCAAAACAAACAGTACCCAAGTATTTTCAACAAAATTGCACACAGAGAAGATGCCCTCATGTGCCTGTAGAGAGAGGTCCGGGCGGAGGGCAAGAGTGCAACAAATGAATAGAGATGAGTTGTACAATCTGCAAGAGAAATTAGGTGGAGGTGCGGCGGAGTGGAATACATACAAATTGGTTCTAAGTGTTTGTAGTTTTAAGACATTAGTTAAGCCAGATACTTATCCTGAGCGCGTGCAAAAACATCCTAGACACACTTCGTTCTAAACTTTAGGTACCCATTCCTTTTTTGTCTAGGAACCCATGTATAAGCCTGATGGACATTGTTGTGCTATCCACCATTTCCATGCCCTTTATTAGTCATTCTATACAACATCCCTAATCAGTAACTCTGTTGAATTTGTGACAGTGGATTCTGATGCAACTGTTTTTCTTATGGTGTTTGCAACAGATTTGTTCGCTTGACATTTGGTTTTCTATTACTAATAGGCACTACATAGGCTATCTTATTCTAGCATTCAACGTCTTTCAAAAACTTAGAAACACAAACATCACGATTCAAGAAAAAAAAAAAAAAAATTAACACACAATTTTCCACAAGTAGCACAAACACATTAACATTCAAAGTTTCTGGTATATAATCTGTCATTACAAGCAGCAAGTTACAGACTTGTTTTGATTAGAAATACTAGAAAATCCTAGTGTGTTCTTCTACATCAGTCTTCTTAAAATTCACATGACTAGTGTTTTGGCACACCTTATCTTCCATTTGATTGCTCCTGGCGTGTCTGGCTAACATTTAGTTTTGTGAGCTACTCCAGAGATGTAGATACGCGAGATTAGTATTCCTAAAAGTCTGAGATCAACTGTGGTGCTCGAGGTTTGTGTGGTACTACTTGCATTCGATAACGTGCCTGGTTTAATCACATTTGTGTTTCTTACAGCATGCTTTGCTGATTGAGGCAAAATTAGTGGGATGACTGGTTTGATAAACCTCTGAATCATAAGTTTTAAAACCGACATCTTCTTTGCAAAATATTTTCTTCAAGAGAGTCTGAAAGGAAGCCGGTTTACCTAAAACTGATGGATTTTGGGAATCCTAATTTGAGCATTTGGTTGTTACGAACAACAGGATGGATTATCAACTGAGTTTCCACAACTTCCTTTTGTTACCAGAATGAGTTTCTTTAACTCATATATTACCATGTTCTTTCTTTGGGCATAGTTTGAGCTTTCGAAAGCATGGTGATATTTGCAAAATATGTCACGTTACTTATATGTGAAGGGGGGTGTACGTGGAAGATCTTTTCGAAATACATTTGATGCCTTTCTTTTGCAAACAGTGTCATTTTCAGTTGTTCTTGACAGTCTAGAAAGCGATTTCAAGAGAAAATTTGAGTGTTTTTTCTAATTTGGCAAAACTCTCACCTGTAAAAGCTCAGTGTAAATTCTCTTTACTTTACAAATTCATTTTGTTCAGAAAGCTTTTGTGCAAGACAGTCCACATTCCATGACTTTAGAGATATAGAAGCATTGTAATTCGTGATGGCATCTAAATCAGATGGAATATTTCAAATAATAAAGCACATAACAATCTTAGCCCACATTCTTGTCAAAAGCATATCATACATGTTGAAAATACTGCCTTTCAGATTCAATGATTCATCAATTCATCTTCAAGAGATTCAACTACTTATAAATCTGCATGCATTTCTTTTTTCTTGCTTAAGTCAGTACAAATCAAACTTCATTCTGAGTCTTAAGGGCAAGGGCAATCAAACATGTCTTTACTAGGATTATCCATATCATTGCGCGGTTTGGGGTTACTAAGAAAAAAGGAAGGTCGATTGAAAATGTTTGTACCCCTGCTTGATTGACAAATTCTTTTCAGATGATTGAAGTTTATTTGTCAATGACATTATAATGCTTGTCTACTATTGCCTTACTGATTTAGACACTGGTAAGAATCTCTATGTTTTTGAAAATATTTGGCTTTGTTTTCACAAATGATTTTCTTCCAATTTTCTTCTTATTTTCATTTCTCTGTGCGAATGAATTTTTTTTTACATAAAATTTGGCTGAGTCGGGGTTTAAAAATTTCATAAAGACTATTTAACTTTTGTAGTCAAAAAAGTTTCACTAAGTCTTTATTCAATTTTGATCGACTCTCTGCATCAAGAGTCTGAGTCTCTTCCCTATCGTAACGCGTCTGTAGCAAGATCAATTGTGATGTGGGATAGCATACAAACATGGTATCTCATTTGAGCCTTCTTGAGGTAACCTAGGATTGCAAAGGAAGGTCTTCCCTTGATATGTATGGCCCATTTGGGTGCTAACATATGAATGGTTTGAATTGATTGACTCCGTTTGTAAACAATTTCATTCAAAAACTTTATCTGGTTTTCCATTGAAATCATTTTGTCAATATCTTTATCTTCCTTAAGCTTCAAATCCGTTATTACCTTTGTTTTCTCCTTGACAAGACCTTCGTAATGTGACTTGGTTAAAAGACTCTGTTTGACTAACTCATCATGTTTCTCTTTGACAATTGAAATTTCACAGGCTTTCACTTTTAAACCTTCTTTTATGTCAATTTCTTTTTGAGCTAATAGTCCTAGAGCTTCATTTAACTTATGTTCAAGTTTGTCATAGTCAACTGTACGATCATTAAAGGCCTTGTACCTCTCAAACTCAGTCTGTTTATTTTGAAGTGCAACTAAGCAACTATCCCGAATACTATTAGATTCTCCTAGAGTTCATAATCTAGATTCTTTCCGCAAGAATAGATTTGCACTCAGTTAACTCTTGAGTCAATGTTGCATTTGCTTTCTTTAATTGCTTTTGAATCTTTTTATTTTCATCGACATCAAGCTTTAAATTAGCAAGTGCAACACGCTCATCATCACATTCTACATCATTTTGGTCATCCTGAATATCATTATCACACATATCCGGTGAGTCAGGAGTGACATTACTATCATCCGTTTCCACTGCACATGTGTTACTAATGGATTCAGATTGGTCAAAATGTTGTATGTCATTGGCAAACACATTATCGTCAGTATCGTATTGTACCTGTTCCAATGGCTCAGCGTCTGTGCCTGAGTCTGCATTAGGAACCTCCTGGATCTTTGCCATGTAGCTGTAATGTGCTTCCAACTCTTGTTCATCAATCTCTTCATCCGTGTCTGCTAGCCAGTCAGATTGCTCTGCTTGAAGTTGAACACCTTTCTCAGCTTGTTTACACAACAACATCTTTTCCTTGTGATACGTGGAGTCTTTAACCCGTTTTGGCTTTCTGCATTCCTTAGCATAATGACCAAATTCCTTGCAGTTAAAACACTGTATCCCAGAAACTGTTTTTGCACTCTGGACACCTATAGTTTCCTAAGCCCCAACACACACTGGCCCACATTGATTCCCAAACTGTCCAGTCAGAATTGTCAATCCTAGTACCTTGGAGTATATCCACATTCTCTGTTTCTGGTGTTTGATGAAGTTCTGAGGTTGTTGTTGGTAGGTTTGTAGAGTTTCTTGAAGTACTTTTCAATGAGAGCCAAATTCTTTCTGCATGTCTTTATCCTTCTGAGACTTGTTCAGGATCACTACTGTCTTCTTCAGAAGCCTGACTCAGATGGTGGTGTGATTGTTTGGCTATCCTTTACCTTTGTATCTTGTAGTTGCATGAATCTGGTTGGAAGTAAGCTTTTGATGTTGGTGCATATTGAATTTTTGAGACTTTGAATATTGATAATACGGGTCGTTGAAGGTTTGAAGCATAGCAACAAGTGCTTATGGGGTTAGCATTCTGGGTGTAGGGGGGATGTGCCATCCTTTCAGCACTGAGTCATAACTTCCATTTGGTATGTTTCATGAATGTCAAATTAGCTTGGTATAAAACTCCATCCAACTTGTGTGTTTGCTTCACAATGTGACGAAATCTGGACCATTCGGTGAAGTTGCTGAAGAAATTGAACATTGACTTGCATTCGTTGCAACGTCAAGGTGTTTTCTGATTATTTCTTTCATCATTTGTAGAATCTGTTGATAATACTCAATTGTTCTCCATCGGAGAAGGTGAATGACCAAACTCCAAAATAAGTTTTTGTCTTGAGACATCTTGATATTGATGATTCACCTTTTGTAACCTTTCATGGCTTCCGTCCCACAGTTCTTGAGCGGTCCTGACAACTTCATCAGTTGATATATTTCGTCTCCATTCAGTCAATATCATATGAATCGCTGTATAGTATTCGCTGAATAATAAAATATATAATTACATATATCGCTTCTTTTTCTGATTCATAATGACTCTTTCTCAGGAGTCCATATTCGTAACATTCTCGACAGTTGTTTTTTCAGGAAATCTGGAGAATCCTCAGTAACAGGAAAACTGGTGTTGTGACAAACGATTGATGTAGACCTTAAGAATGCACTTCAATCCCAAGGCATCACCATTTGTCTTGTATCAATGTATCGTAAGAACCGAGATCGCCCAATTGTGCATATCGCCCTGGTTGCAAGCAATTTGGACGATCCCTTGAACCTGCTCCATTATTTTTATGCATTTGACTGTCGGTTTGGAAGTTACACTTTGAGAGATGTCATGATGAATGATTAAAGAATTATGAAGTGAAAAATGATTGAAGATCTTAAGTGTTATTAGTGTTTCTTGATTGTGGTTTAATTGAAAGTAATTATTTCCACGGATTTTTACAAGTCAAAGAATTAAACCTAGAAATTGATTCTTTCGCGTGATTGTTACAAAACGAGAGAAAAACCGTGAAAATTAATGTTGTTGTTAAAGTTTGTTGATTATGTATCCCTTGTAGTCCGAATTAAAAGTCCAAAGTCATTGTATTATATCCATGAAGTTGTTTGTCTTGTTGTTGATTTTTTGATAAGCGTGATTACTATATATTCCAAATTTCGGTACAAGTAATGTTTAATTGGCTGAGTTTTTTATGGACGAGCCGAGACTAAAACTTATCATACAAGTTTAAGTTCGGTAACCCTTAATCACTTCACTTCAGATAAAGAATAACAAGAAGATTAGAAGAAATGTAGAGAGATAATCTAGATAGAGAAAGTTAGAGAGAAAAAATAGAATTCTGGATATTACCCTTTTAAATGTTACAAATAACCAACCACCTCCACCTTCCTTAGGTGATGTATTTATAGGCTTCATGCATTTAGTAATTCTAACGGGCCGTGCTCGTTTTTTACTTGGGCTTTCCGCCCGATACACGTGACCGATTAAATAACAAAAAAGAGCCCGATTACCCGACAACCTAATACCACGACATTAATATTAGTATCCAGAGACCAAATAAAATAAAGAACGAACTTCCATTGATCGTACTCAAATATTTTGAGGCTAACGATTTAGACTAGGAACGATGTTTAATCTGAATGACGTCAAATATCAATCAAATAACATTCGACCTAGTTTAACGACTTCACGAACATACAACATAACAAATATGATACATAACAGCTAAAACTGATCCGAATAATAATATACTAAAAGATAAAAAGGCTAAAGAATTCGACTAACATGTCAAGTTGATTACGAAGTTATTTGGTATCGCCTTATTTCGATTTGAAGTTGAGTTTCATGAAGGCGTTTACTTATTTCATCATCGAGACTTCCTTCTATTTTCTACCCCTTTTCTTTAAACCCAATCTATCGATTGATAACTTGCTTGAACGTACAATAGTTATGATTGAGACTTGAATTATCTAGTTACTAGCAGTCAGGGGTGGTTGGTTACAGACCTGGTTAACTATCACTTAAAGGAGTTACATTTGTAACACAGTGACAAATGCAGAAGTCGATTGGATATTTCAGAGGTTTGTACATTCTTATACTTTTTTTGGTTGGGTATAAGTACTTTAGATTTTAATCTATCTTGCAACGTCTAACAATTAACAACTGTGCAAGCTTAAGTAACAAATTTGGGAGATCTTACTTCATTTTCAAGTTTGGTATATCGGGTTTACTTCACCAAGTGATCACAACAATAGCCCACAGAATACGAGGTTAGTACGTTAGCCAGAGAGTTTAAAGGTTGAGATGTAATCAGCAATTCTCACGGGATATTATTGTGCGATTCCAAGACAATGATACTTCACAGTCTAAGCCAAATTCTCAAAGTTCTTCAACGACATTCATATACAAGACCTTGATTATACCAAGTTTTCTTGATTCTTGCTTCATCTCCTCTACAGTTTCTGAAGACAAGAGGGCAATGCTCTGTTTGGATTTCAAGATTTGTGCTTAAGACAAAAACTTCTCGAGTATATGTGCGTACACGACAATGATGCTTCCGAGAGTTCGCAACCATCATGGGGGGAAATGTGTACATCCGGGACTTAGTTGACTTTGATGTTACTGTGTCAACTTCCAGGGGGAAGTAGTGGTAGACAAACTTTACTTATAAAGTTTATGAAGTATTCAGCATACTGAGAAAGAATTGTTGCGTGATTTCCTCGCATGTACCTTCCGAAACGAATATTCACGAAGCCCTAATAACAAGAAGCAGTGGTCCGTTGGTGTGGTTTGACTTCTACATAAATTACCGCTTTGCACGGTCAAATGACAAGGTATAAAGATTGTTCAAGCTACTTTAAAGTTTCAGAATCTGCTCAAGATAGGGATGTTGGTTTGGGGGGAAGCTGATTCAGAAACTTCGCCAAAAAGGAGTCTATGAAGAAAGCTTTTCAAGACATGCTGCAGTGGAATGGGGGGGAGTAAATGCCTAGTTTCATTCATAAACAATGGTGTCCAGAATCAAATAAGGGACAATGAAGATCCCAAGCTGGAGTACAAGTTTTCAAGACAATGAGACCTCAGAAGACATCTTCAGCTTTAGAATCCTTTTGGAAAGACTTTATATTATTGTAATTTACTAATAGAACATTGTAAGTAAATTCCGTATGTGTCCGACATATTGGGGGAAGATTGTTTTAGGCCTTAAAATATTGTGACATATCAGAATTACATTAGTTTAGTTATAATGTGACACGTAGGGACTAATAATGACAAGTTACAATAGTTAGGTGTCACTAGGACTATAAATACCCCCTCCATACTATCTCATTAGAGGGGTGAGATTCCATTTTGTAAAGTGTGTTCTTGACTTTCTCTCTCTAGACACACACATCTTCTCTCTACACTTTTTCTCTCATCAATAATATGGCTAAGCATTTATTTTATCCTCCCCTACCTCCGATCGATTGTCCTACTTGATAGTGATATCTTAATTATTTAACAAACTTAAAATCAACATTTTTGAAGTATATCGTTAATCAATCAATTTTAGGTTTAAATTTTATATTTAAATTTTCCAAAAGAAATTTTCTCTATATCGTGGTAATTATATGTTAAAATAAAAATGAAAATGAGGTACAAAAAATAAAAACTGTGCGCAAACATAAAAAGTTTACTACCTGCATCTTGCCGGCTCAACAACCGATGTAGCATCTTCTAAAAAAGGCCCTCATAAGTAATTATCCGAGACTGATAAAAGTTTGCTGCATCTTGCCGACTCACAACCGATGTTGCAGCCTTCTAAAAGGTCAAGGATTTCCTTAGTTTACAGGATGAATAATTATATTAAGTGTAATATATGTATGATTTAATAAATATAAGGAAAATCTCTTTTCTCTAAACTTTCAATATGCTTTGAACTAAAGACAATTCGTTATAAGTTGTGAATTTTAAATGTATTAAACGAGAATCCAAGGGTGTTGAAACCGAAGGTCCGTTGATCCGATTACGTTCTCCTGTGGGGTGTCAAAAGGGCCTGGTCCACAGCCCGGCAAGGATGGGAGTGCCGAGACGAAAGTTCGCTACTATGGGATGATCTCACCTTCAAACTCATTACATTTTGTTGGTACGTAAACATAGAAATTTTGCAAAACGTTGATCAATGGGTGAAATTCGAAATAAGCAACATTCACCTAATATATTACAATTGTCGGGAGCGAAAAGTTTCACAAGGTACAAGTATGAGTAGTGTTAGCATCTTAACTTATATTTAACGGTGATTTCGTTTTTAAGCTTGGTTTGGGATAAGTAAAAAATCGGGAACGATGAATTTATCCTTTTGGGAATTTTAGGATTAAAGTGCTTCATGTTCTGTGACCCTAAAGTTATGAAAATAACGAAAGTCCAAACATTCTAGTTAGTTGCTAAAAAGAAAAGTATAAAAAAATGAGAAAAAGAAAAAATACAAAAATATGTGTCGGAATAAGTGTGAATATTTAAAAATGGTCAAAATGGGGCTTTTCAAAACTTATGAGTCTTTAATTCCCTTGAACACTTAGCTACTTTTCGAGGTAATTAGTCGAGGGGAATTGAGATTCTTAGTTTTCTAAGGTTTACGATAGGCATTACTGAGGACAAACGACAATAGTATAGATATGGGGGATTTTGGTATTGCTAAATTACACAACCTTTTGCCTAAAAAACTGCCTAAAAGACATAAATAACTAAAAATACATTTATTTAGTGTTTTTGTGATTTATTAATTGTGCAGTAACGAATTTTCACTAAAGGAACAAAATCATGCCAAAATATACAAAACCAAGGTCACTGGAAAAGGAAAAGCGTGAAAAATTCAAAGTCAAAGTCAACCCAAAAAGTCAAAGTCAAAAAGTCAAAGTCAAAGATGAAGCCGAATCCGAAGAAATCTTAAATGGGTCAACCCGTACCCATTTAATGGGCCGGGTCAGCCCATTAAGCCTTTTTCTATAAAACTTTTAAGTTTTATAAGCCCTATGTCCAAAACCACTAAAACCGGCCCAACCTAATGGCCCATTAACACTTAACCATTAACCCTTAACCCATTTACACCAAAGGAGAGGGGTGGGGTGGGAGAATAGAATTTTAATTGATACTATCCCCTTCACACCGTTAGTCCAAAAGGACTAACAGTGTCAATCTAAAAGGACTAACGGTGCAAACACATAACAAAACAGGGCAAACGCCCGTTAAACCAAAACAAACACACCCATTACCCGCCAAAACCCATTAACACTATTCACCTTCTCCACCTCAGCTAACCGATGCACCCCGATGACAAAACGTCCTTCTCTCCTCTCCATTACCCCACTTCACCAATACCAAAAATCCACCTTGGCAATCCCTTTTAACCTTATTCGTTCAAGGTTGAAGACAAAAAATTAAAGGGTTGAGATCACTTGACTTGGAGAACACACAAAATGGAGGGCTAAGATTGGTTTTCGACTTACTCACACAACAAAAACACCTCAGTTATCACTCACAGAAGAAGCACAAAGAGCAAGCCTCAAGACCTAATATTTCTCTATAAATAGGACTCATTGTAGCCTTGAAAGGCATCTAGTTTTTTAGTTTTAGTTTTTCAGCTTATATTAGTTTGTACTTCTTTAAAAAGCTTTGTACTGTTTTATTAAAGTTTAATGAAAATTAAGTTTTTATGTTAAATCTGTTTTAAGTTAATGTACTTTGTGTTTAAAAAAACGTTTTATAAGCTCACAAAAGCTCTTTTTAACTCATACTTAAGTTGTTAACTTAAGCACTATAAGTTTTTTCATAACTTATAGTTTTTAAGTCTTTTACCAAAAATCACCAAAAAAGCTAAAAATGGATGATAAGCCAAACCTGGATGGGCTTATGGGTTTCACTAGCTTGTCTTTGACAAGCTAAAGCTTGTAGATCAGCTTATTGAAAGCTTATTTGCCCTGTTTTGATTAAGGGCTTTGTAAGTTTCTCAATTTCAAGTGTTATCTCATAAACTGTCATAGCTTATTGTACTGCTTATTTCTGGCTTATTCTTGCTTATTCACCATGTTTATTGCTTATTATGCTTGTCTAGTAGTTTGTAGCTCATTTGATTAAGTTTTCATGAAATCTTGGTTTTTATAGCTTAAGATTGCTTATTCTGTCTTGCTTATATTCAGTGCTTATTTCTTATTGAAACTTGCTTAATATTTCTTATATAACTTAGTTATCATCTGGTCTTGCTAAAAGTTGCTTTAAATCTGAATTTTATAAGTCTAAAATGGAATTTAAGTTTCTAAAGAGGTGTTTGGCTAGAAAGTCCTAACCCGTTGGTAGTACTGAATGAACCCGTTTGACCTGATTCTGAGCATTTTGTTAGATCATTAGAATTCTTGTAGTCAATTTAAGTTAGTTGTCTAAGGTTTAAATTTGGTTTTAAGTACTTGAAATTTGGTTTTGTGGCTACATAATTGTTTATATTTGCTTATCTTGAATCTTTGTTCTAAACTGCTGTGTAGTACCATGTTTTTGTAGACTCCAAATGGTGTTTGTTCATGCATTAGTTGAGGTAGTTGTAGCCTACACTTTATTATTATTTAAGTTGCAACCAAATTTGTCAAACACTTGTTCATGTGTTTTGAGTCTAAAAAGTTCACTTTCAATCTTTAAATTCTAGTAGCTTAATCTGATTTTAGGTTTCTAATCTATTAGCATAAGTTTTTTTTGTTGCTTACTTGAATATCTGTGCTTATTGGAAGTATTCTGAGCTAATTGATTAGCTTAAATTAGGCCTCCCTTTGACTTTTTATGTATGTTACAAAAACTTTAAAAAACACCTCAGGTAACAACTGAGTTAAAACAACCGTTTTTATAAGCCTTTTAAACAACTTATTTGATTTTCAAAATGTTTTCTGATTGATGATTTAGATAGCTTATTGTATAAGCTTTTCAGTGCTATAAGTCTCTAAGCCATAAGGATCCATTTGCTAGCTTAAAATTAAGCTAGAAAAGTGCTTTTTTGGCTGTTTAGTCAAAAGTTTTGGCCAATAAGCTTATTTGCTTTTCTGAGCTTATTGGCTTATTGGATTTGCTTTAGTTGTGTTTAGATTTGCTTATTAGGATAGGTTCAAGTATTGTTAGTTTATTTAGTTTAGATTAGAGCTTATTAAAGCTTATTAGCACTTTTAGTTTAAAATTTAAGTTTAAAATCCTTTTAGGTAGTTCTGTCATTTAAGCTTAGTTTTAGCTCATATTGTTAGCTTATTTTTCTTCATTAGTGCTTATTAGGGTTTAGTAATCATTTGTTTTTAGCTAATTAGTTTTCATGTTTGCTTATTAAGTCTAAAAAGCCAAACAGTTTAGCTCTTTAAGTCTTAGTGTAAAAAGCCATAACTGTTAACTTAATTCAGCTTATTTTTAAACTTATTTAAGGTTTTTATAAAAAAGTCACTTCTAAAAGTTCTTATTTCAGTTAAAGCTATCCAAAAAGAAAATTTCAGAAAATAAAAACATGGGATATTAGGAAAGTCCAAGGTAGCAAGGCTCGAACCCCAGACCTTACCCAACAAAACCACTTTAACACACACACCTCCACTACAACATGCCCTTGGGTCTTTTCCGATTATTGATTGCAAGATTAATTATATAACACCTTTTTAGCCATTAAGCTTAACATCCCATTTTAGCTTATTATCAGCTTATTTAAATAAGCTGTTGACCCCGTTTTATTTTTCTATGGTTAGCATAGTGCAAAGTACTTTTCACAAATTTTTCAGAATTTTCCAAATTAGTTTAGTATTTATTATTAATTTTTTAGATTAAATCCGTTTTTAATTCAAAATAAATTATATAAAAGTCAAAAAAATATAATTCTTTTTTGAAAAATTTCTTTTATCATTTAGGATTTATAAAAATTAATTTTTCATTGCAGATGGTTAAATTTGTATAATTTAGTTTTTTTAAAGAACGGGATTTGAATCCCGTTATCGTTTTTAGTGTTTTAGCCTTAATTTCTTTTGTTTTAGGTTTGCCTTTACTTGTCTTTGCATATTATTAGTAGAAATAGAATCCAAAATTAAATATTGACCATTCAAACGCGAAATCACAAACGTAACCGATTTTCAAATTCGCAACACCTCGTCGGGACACGACCCAGAAAGTTTTTTTTAGGGATGTTACTTTGGTCAAAAGTAATTATCTTTTAAAAGCCTTACGGAATACTCTCTTACTCTTCTATAATTGATATTATCCTATTATATATTATATATTTATATATTTATATATACTAAAGGATTGTAATCAGGTGTCAAAGCTTATTGCTGAGAATGAGCATTTAAAACAGACCTATAAGAAACTTTTTGACTCGATTAAACCAACAAGTATTCGATCAAAAGAACAATGTAATGATTTAATTAATCAAGTCAATCTAAAGTCTGTAAAAATCTCTGATTTAAATGCTAGTCTTCAGGAAAAAGTTTTGGTAATTACAGATCTTAAGGATGATTTAAGGAAACTTAAAGGAAAAGCTCTAGTTGATAACGATGTTACAAAACACCCTAGTGATCCAGAAATGCTTAAGATTGATGTGGAACCAATAACTCCTAAATCGTTGAATAAAAAGACAGCTCACTCTGCCTATATTAAGCGCTCTCAATAAGAAGCTACAGTTCTTAGGGATCTAGTTGAACATGTTAAATCAAAATACCCACTAGATCATTCCTTAGAATCTGCCTGTAGGTATGCTAAACTAATTCAAGATTTGCTTACACACATCAGTAAAACCTACCCGAGTGTCAACATACTGATGAAAATTATTGCTGTTACCCCAAAGGAACAAGACAAAAGAGTTAGATTCACTAAGCCCGTCACATCCTCAGGATACACAATCACCAAAATAGCCTCTACATCAAACCTAGTTTCTAACAAACCTATGTTGTCTTCTACAGGAGTAAAACCGTCTACTAGTGCATATCGATCACAGCCTCAGCAATATAAGAAGAAAGATAAGAAACGCAAACACCAAGTATTAACCAGAATGAAGTAAATGTAGACAGTTGATGTCCCACCCTAGGAAAGTAAATCTAGTTTGAAAAAAAAAAGATTGTGTTGTTAAACCTAAAGAATTGCTTATATGCATAAAAACAATCCAAGCTTAATGCGAATTCTGAACTTAAATGTGTTAAGTGTAATGGTTGCATGCTTTCTGATAATCCAAGATCTGTTACGCAAAGTTCAAAGATAAAAGTTTGGAAACCATCAAAAAGGTGTTACAAATATTTGGATATCATCAGGATACCTACAGACCCACTACCTTCACTATAATAGAAATAACGAGCCTTTAAGTAGGATTACCACAACTTACTGAAGTACCCCATAGGAAACCCAACTACTTAAAAAATGAAAGCAACCTAAGCCTGTTGTCAACATTGATTTCCTCCAAGGAAACCTAAAAATCTAACATATGTTCCTGATAGCAAATCAAAGGTTCTTAAATCTGGTATCTGCTAACAAAAGGAACCACCAATCTGGGGATCAATAGTTTCCGATGTTCCATCTTCCTCTCTTGATGAATGCAGGTCATCTAAATTGTTCTCTGGTATTTGGACTCTGGCTGCTCCAAGCATATGACCAGAGATCGCTCTCAGCTCACCAATTTCATCAATAAATTTTGGGTACAGTCAAATTCAGAAATGATCACGTGGCAAATAATATTGGATATGGTGATTATCACTTGGAATGTACGATCTCAAAGTTTACTAATTTGGAAAGGACTTGGACGCAACTTATTCTCTGTTGGGCAATTTTGTGATTCGAACCTTGAAGTTGCTTTTCGTCAACACACCTGCTTCATTCGAAATTTAGAAGGTGTTGATCTATTAACTGGATCTCGAGGCAACAATCTGTATACTCTGTCTCTTAGAGATATGATGGCATCCTCTCCTATATGTCTCTTGTCAAAAGCCTCAAAGACTAAGTCCTGGCTATGGACACCTCCACGTCCTGTTCCATCCGAACTTTGGTGCCATCAACCGTTATTTAGCTTAGACATGGGTCTTGATCGAGTCTCCCTAAGCAATAATTTGAAAAGGACCATCAGGTGTTTTTGTCTTTGCAATGGGGAAAAGTCAATAAGAAACCCTACAAAACTATATCTAAAGACACCAACCAAGAAAAAACACTATCTTTTTTGCACATTGGAATCTTTGGACCAATGCGTGTCGCCAAGTGTTAACGAAAAGAATTAGCATCCTCATTTGTAACAACCCCCAAAAATGGGGTTCGCAGTCGGAATATAGGTTGGGGAGATGTTACTTCATAGATCAACAAGCACGATATAAGAAGAACGACCACAAAATTAGTCGTTTTAAAAATTGATACATTTGGGATATAAATATACTTGTTTGTTACAATAGCCGAAGCTTAAATAGTTAACATCCCATGAAAAGTAAAGATTTAAGACAAACAATTATTCCAAAATGTAATGCTCCAAATCGTTTTATAGTAAATGGACTCCCAAATGATGACCACTAATGTATCCTTGTTGTCTCGACCTTATTGACCTAGAAAAACATGCATTAAAACGTCAACATAAAAGTTTGGTGAATTCACAGGGTTTAAGTAAATGTTATAAAGTAGGACCACAAGATTTCCAAGTAAGACATGTAACACAAACATATCTCAAAAGTATTTACGAGTGCACTAATCATGACACGAAGCTCCGACATATATGTATGCAATTTAAATGCACTAAATGTGCCCCATGGTAGATGTCAAACCCGCAACATCCAAATTTTTCCGACATGTCAATTACGTTCGTTTTCCCCCGGTACCTAGTATCCGAAAACTGATGAGCGCTACCTTGCACCCGACACGGGGGATTTCAAACCCAATAGATCATCATTAACATTCGCGCTCGCTAACTAGCAATTGACATTTTCATGAAGGTGGCAATAGTGGGTTTAGCTACTTAAGTCCAACTCGTAATAGTTTTAAAAGAGTACTTGCGTCCAAATGTAAAACAATGCATTGTTTCTCACCCCCAAAGTTGCAAAAACACAATAGTTGTATAAAAGCGTGGGGCCTATGAACTCACCGTAAGTCATTAATTGATTTTCTAAATCAAGTAATAAATCGTCTCGGCATTTTGAATGCAACGATATTAATTATAGGTCGTATGAGTATAATGTATTTCATGTAAATAAAACATCACATATTGCATAGCTACACCACCACCTAATAGTTTTTATTAATGCTTTAAAAGTTAAAACAATAATTATACATCGTACTTTGTTAATTAAAAGACGTTTGTACTTGTATCCTAAATTATTTTTCTTATAAATTGCTTCGTTTGTAAAAAGTATGATTTTAATAATGATATTTTATTATTAAATTAATTTTTTATAAAAGAATTGATAAAAAAAAGTAATAAGCGCGCGAGTTAAAACTTTATATCTTTATCGTTTCGACTCCGTTTTATACGTTTCTTATTCCACGTCTCCGTATTGAAAATGATTATCCAAAAACATATTTATAAAGTTTAACCCACTGATGAACAGTAACTTTTACTGTTCATCACAGTTTATATAAATTATTTTATAAAATTAAACATGTGTAACTTATTTAAATCATAACTCGTTCGTTATAGCTCCGTTTCTCGAGATCCTTATGTCCTTGGATTAGTATTAAGAAAATTTATCAAAATTTTATATTTATAAAATTTAAACCACTGATGAACAGTAGCTTTTTACTATTCATAAACAGTTTATAAACAAATATTTTTATAGAATTAAATATATTATATCTTGTATACTACGAAACTTGTTCGTTAATAATTTCCGTTTTTCGAGTTCTTTAGGTCCGTGAGGTTTTCGATTAAAGAAAATTTATCAAAATATCATATTTATACAATTTTATACCCGCTGATGAACAGTAAATTATTACTGATCATGCACAGTATATATATTTATTTTTATAAATTAATATTATATAACTTGTAAATGTCGTATCTTGTTCGTTATAAATTCCCCGTTTTTTCCGAGTTCATTACTGCACACGATCCTTATAAATGAGCACTATTTTTATAAAATATATAAACATAAGGATTTAAAATTCTAATACCAACAGTACTAATTATTAAAATTAGGGTTTTCACTTAATAAAGTTAGTTTGTAATTATTTTATTTAAGATCCTTGCACCATTATTTTTCCAAGTGTTGTATCGTATATTCCACATGTATTTAGTCCTCTAAATGTCCATGTCCTTTGTCCATATAAACATCATATAACTGTTATATAACTTTAAAATAAAACTAGGTGGTGATTAACTAAAGCAACAAATATTAAACAATAGGAAAATAATAAACGATATATGAAAAAACTTAAAATATGACCTAATAGAATCAAGTAATATGATGAACAAACAAGATGTAAACCCAATCAAGCCTCCAAAAATCAAACCCTAATCAAGAAAACCCTAAATATGTTTTCTTGATAAATCCTTTTTAACCCGAATCCAAAGCTTCCCCAACACCTTGAGTAGTCTTAGTTAACCTTAGAATTGACACTTGAATGCTTGGAATACTGTATGCAAAATACAAAATGAAACCCTAATTGCTTAAGGTGTGCCGTGGGTTTAGAGCATAAAAAGGGAGTGTTCTTGCTTGAATTTTCTTGTATGGAAAGAGTAAGAGGATTATGGTGGACTAGGGCTTGCTTTATATAGGAAGTGGTGGATATGAAGAAAACCTACCCAAGTGAAACCATGGGGATTGTATATTGGTATAAGGACAAAAATGTAAGAGACTTTTTCTCCTCCTCCCTCCCCTAGGAGGAGGGTGCTGGAAAAAGAGACCAAGTAACACCAAGGATTGGACAATCTTTATGAATTGGGTTCCAAGTACAGACTTTGTGTAATATTTTCAGTTGTGTAATAAAAGTTAAGTAGGAAATAAATGATTTATTTTCATGTATAACCCAACCCATGTCCGTTTCTAATGATGGTATAGTGAGAAAAATAATTAAATATTAAGTATTGGGTATAAACAGGGTTATTTGTATAAGTGTAGAAAAGGTAAAGGTGGCTTCCGGTACGACCGATATGTAAATTATTGCTAAAACGTAAGCGTTTTACGTAACCAACAAAATAAATTATGAAAAGTTATAAAATCTACAGCCTATAATCATAATACACACTTGCATGATTCAACTTTAATTCGTGTTGGAGTCCTTTACATTGATCGTTGATTTTTTAGTTTTACGCGATTTAACTATACGTTAATAATTAAAAGCGAACGCGTAAAAACTCTAAAAATAAATAGTGGAATTTATTAAAGATTGAAAATAACCTTAAAAGGAAATGTTACACACAGACTTGTGATGATTACTCTCGATTTACGATGGGTTAAAGTAGCTTAAATGTCAAAAGATAAAGCTCCAGATTTCATAATTAAGTTTCTCAAGATGATCCAAGTGCGGCTTAAAGTACCTGTCCGACGCATCATAACAGATAATGGAATTGAATTTGTTAATCAAAATTTGCGTGAATATTATGAGAAGGTTGGCATCTCTCATGAAACATCTGTTTCTCGCTCTCTACAGCAAAATGGTCTCGTTAAAAGACGAAATCGTACGCTAATTGAAGCTACCCCCCACAATGTGATCTATGCAATGCTTCATTATTATTTATGGTCAAAAGCAGTTGCTACCGCATGTTAACACCCCAAATCGATCCCCTTGAACGTCATTCGTCATGCAAAACACCATATTAGCTTTTACATGAAAAAACCTACTCGACTTATCATTATTCCATGTATTTGGTGCACTCTGCTATCCAACAAATGATAGTGAGAACTTGGGTAAGTTACAACCAAAGGCTGATATTTGGTATTTTCATTGGCAATGCACCCACAAAGAAAGCATTTGAATTACAACCACGTACAGAGGGGGAAAAAAAAAAAAAAAAAAAATAAAAAAAAAAAAAAAAAAAAAAAATAAAATACAAAAAACAAAAAAAAAAAAAAAAAAAAAAAAAAAAAAAAAAAAAAAAAAAAAAAAAAAAAAAAAAAAAAAAAAAAAAAGAATCATTGAGACAATTCATGTAGATTTTGATGAGCTGACTGCAATGGCTTCTGAACACAGCAGTTCAGGACCCGCACTTCATGAAATGACTCCTGCAACAATCAGTTCAGGACTCGTGCCAAACCCTCCTCCTTCAACACCGTTTGTACCACCTTCAAGAAGTGATTGGGATCTCTTGTTTCAACCGCTGTTTGATGAATTACTCACTCCTCCACCTAGTGTTGATCACCCAGCCCCTGAAGTAATTGCTCCAACTGCTGACGTAGTTGCTCCAGAACCCGCTGCATCAACCGGTTCACCTTCCTCAACAATAGTTGACCAAGATGCACCATCACCTAGTAACTCTCAAACAACACCCGAAACTCAATCTCCTATCATTCCTAACGATGTTGAAGAAGACTATCATGATATTGAAGTTGCACATATGGGTAATGATCCGTACTTTGGTATCCCAATTCTAGAAATTCATTCTGATCAATCTTCATCATCGGATTCTATTCATACAATTGTGCATCCCGATCACCAAATTTCTGAACACAATAGCAAATGGACTAAGGATCACCCACTTGAAAATATAATCGGTGAACTCGCTAGACCAGTTTCCACAAGGCTGCAATTACATGAGCAAGCTCTTTTCTGTTATTACGATGCTTTTCTCACTGCTGTTGAACCCAAGACGTATAAAGATGCTTTGACTCAATCCTGCTGGATCAAAGCAATGCAAGAAGAACTCAATGAGTTCGAACGCCTTGGAGTATGGGAGCTCGTACCCCGACCAGATAAAGTTTAAAGGTTATTTACTTTGAAAGTGATCTACAAGTGAAGCTATGACGAACTGGTGATGTATACTAAAGAACAAATCTCGATTAGTGGCTCGTGGTTACCACGTCAAGAAGATGGAATTGGATTTTGAAAGAACTTTTTGCTCTCGGTTGCAAGATTGAGGCTATAAGGAATTTCTCGTGTTTAGCCAACTCACATGACAATGGTCGTCTACCCAAATGGATGTGTAAGACTACATTTTTGAATGGTATAGCGGAAAAAAGTTTATGTTAGCCAGGTGTGTAACGGGTTTGTGTGATCCAGATAGACCCTCATTTCACGTGTACAAGCAAAGAATCTCTTTATGGTTTGAAACAAGCTCCACACGCTGTAAACATGTTTGTCTCGTTCCGGATATCTCAGACTTCTCCAAAGGCCTTAGTGATCCTACACTATTCATCTTAGGAAGGCAAGGAATTACTTCTGGTATTGTTTGTAAACAAATATAGACGAAGATAATATCATAAGATGTAACTACACCTGAACATTGTTGACCTAGTTTGCTAAAATCACGTGTTCAAACAAGATTAGAGAATGTCCCAAATGATGCGGCAAAATCTCATTTTTTCCTAGGACTTAACAGAGTTTCTCAAAGTCTTTGCTCATCTTTATTAACCAGTCAAAATATACCCTTTAATATTTAAAGATAATACGTTTTGACTCTTGAGACCCAGTAGATACACCCTATGGTGTAGAAATCCAAACTAATGGAGGATAAAGAAAGGAAAGCAGTTGATCCATCACACTATCATGGCATGATTGGCACCCTCCTTTATCTACAGGCCAGTAGACATGACTACAATTTGCTATAGATGCATGTGTGCACCTATCAGCAGGCCTACCGAAAAGCACTTACATGCGGTCAAAAGGATCTTTCGGTATCTAAGAGGAACCGTCTATCTGGGAACTAAGGTAGTTCTGAATGATTCTAGCTATTGCTACTTAACAACCTTTGCCAGATGCGGATACATGCTGGTTGTGTCAAGATACACGCCGTAGCACATCTTTAGTAATGCAGTTCTGGGGAGATAGACTTTTAGTCTGGTCATCAAAAAGTCAGAAAAGCGCTGGCGATAAGATCCAGTAGGAAGCTGAATAAATAGCAATTGTCAGGCTTTGTAGTCAGAATCCTTTGGATGAGATCACATGCTTACCGACTAGGGCCTGATTTATATAAATTCCAATGTACGTGATACAAAAAGACGCTATTTTGCCTTAACTGCAACAACATCAACATTCTAGGTCGAAGCATATAGACATCAGATTTCACTTTATCAAGGAGCATGTTGAGAATGGGGTGATCGAACTTTATTTTGTCAATACGGAGTATCAACTGGCGGATATCTTCACTAAAGCCCTTGCAAAAGAAAAAATTGAATTTCTTATCAACAAGCTGGGAATGCAAAGGTTTACACCGGAGATTCTGAAACACTTGACAGATGAATTTGATAAATAGTGGTGGTACCTATTCAAATATCCTGTATAATATGTATATATACTTAAAAACAAAAAATATATTTTTTTTTCTTTTTTCAAATTTTTTTTATAAAAACAAAATACAAAAATATAAAATTCATAAAATCAAAGAAAAAAAATGTGAAAATATAAAAAGAAATAATAATGGCATGTCCTTCTAAAATCGAGTAAGATTTACTGTCCTTAAAATGTCATTCAATAATGAAAACGAGGCTGTAAATGAAGTTTCGAGCAGAGTTTCAAATTGTTTCAAAACATGCGAAATATGGCTTTGCTATTATTATCTGATAGCAACACCGATCGTTCACCATAAAGGCAAGTTTTTCAAAATAAAACGTTGAACCTCACGACGTGTAATTTAATTCACGGCATGGTCTACTTTTATGACCATGCCATGGCTTGTGTTTACTTGCAACACAACCCCTGCTTCGATATTTACTATAAGCGACGTGACAGTGCTCCAACTTAAGTATAAAATAAGAGAAATCTTATTTACAATTGGTGTTTGTTTTTCATAATAAAAACATTTTATCATTAGAAAATATTTTTTCAAAGACATTCGACTTCTCACACACGCTACAGCTTTAACTAGAAAACGAGTCATTAGCTTGAGGTGGAGAAAATTCAAATTTATTTTTCAGAAAGTCATTAGAATAAAAGGAATAAAGTATTTTAAACAATAAGCTGGATATCATTTATTAAGTAGAGTATAATTAAGTTTAGCTTAAGTGTGCCTAATGTTATATGTTTATGCCTTTTGTGAGAATAATTGTGCAAATTAAGTTTGTTAAGGTATGCTAGTTTAAAAACTACAAGGACTATTTGTGCCATTTGCTAAACTTGTTAAGCCTAAAAAAACTTAAAAGTAAAAGTGCGAAGGATATAATTGAAGGATCCCGTATAACTCTCACATCATAAAGCAAACAAAACCAACGAATCGATCAAGAAAAATAGATAAAGTAAAGTGAGTTGAATCAGAGAGAGAAAGAGGATAGAGAGTTGAGAGAGAAAATTAAGAAAGAAAGAAAAATGGAATTTTTTATAATGAACCAACTTACTTTTCCTAGGTGGAAAAGTTATTTATATACCCCGACACATTAAGTGACGTTCGGGATATTTTACTATGGATACCCAGCTCGTTTTGCTTGGGATAAACTCCTAAACATATACAATAATAATTAACTATCGAGCCTGATTACCCTATACTTTCTCTATTACAACGTTAACTAATTCGATTGACCGAGACTATAAATACATAAGTGAACGAACATTCTGTTCGAACTCCTCAATGATTTTGAGGTAACAATCTCCCCCAAGTATTTCCAATTGATGAACTCCTTCATGAGATCAGAGATGCTATATTAGTCGTTAAGCTCCTTTGGTCCTTTGGTCCTTTCTCTTTGATATTTGTTGTATGCTTGTTCCTTCATAGCTTTGCGATCTGACTTTGAAGCCTTCGTCATATGTCTTTATCGTCTAAATGCCATCTGAGATCTTGAGTATTTGACCAACATTCTCATAAAATGAGCCTCTAAAAGCTTCAAATCAGAGTTTGCAAAGCCTTTGTCTTAAATCTTGAGCTTTCATAAGAATTGTCCTATGAAAAGACTGAGTCAAGGATAGAGTGGTAATAAATCGAATTGGATGAATGGGATACTCGTCACCACCAGTTTTAACCTGCGTTCGTTAGTGTAAAATCTTAGAAAAATTGATTTGAAAATCAATCGACAAAATAAGTTATTACTGAAAAGCATTTTTGTAACACATCAGGATTTTTAAGCTTTTATCAAAATTCATCAACCGTCAATTCATTTACTGGACCAAATCGATATCCAGTTGTCACAAGTTTGATTCATATAGAATCTCGCAAGTCACCTACCAAGAACTTGTTTGATGCTGACTCAAGCAGGATTTCCATCTTCATTGTGAATACTTATAGTATCACTCGGATGTTCTGGCAAATATCACAAGGATATTGCGTAGGACTCTTGTTAACAGCTTGTGAACTTGATGATGTTTCAACATGTTTTAAAATGAATGTGTCCTAAAACGTGATAATTTTTATTGATCACATTGCTCTAACTTCTATTATGCATTTTGGTTTTATAGTACTCCGAGGCTGGAGTCATATTTGCCGAACTGTTCAAATATCAACGATCTCAGAGTGAGATGTCAATAGATAACTTGTGTATCTCTGATACGAGTAAAATATATAATATATATAATACGATGAAAATTACCAATTTACCCTTGAGGACAAAGGTGAAAAGGAAACTCTTTAAAATAATATATAATATAATATAATACGTATCTTAACCGGGAAGTATGATTCCCCGAGTCGTTTCCCCAACGACTTTGTGAAATTGAGAAACCATGAACGTTAATGCTTGGACAATGATTTAGAATTGGTCAACAAAGATGGATTTGATTATCTAAATCTACCACTTAAAAGAAACAATTGAAAAACTACAATTAAAAGTAATTAAAACACTTAAGCAAATTAACGGGGAGCAAATAAAACGCACAATTATAAGCAAATTAGAAGGCGAATTAAACTCATAAAATTCAAACGAAAATTTCTAAACCAAAAATAAGATAAAAGAAAATTTTAGAAAAAGGAATTATAATTTTTTGATTATTTTTGAATTTTTTATGAATTAAAAACTAATTAAATCTATTTAAATCCTAAAAAATAGCAAATTAATTTCCAAAAATTCTAAAAAATGATTTTTAGACTTGGAAAAATCTAAAATGATATAAAAACTAAGAAAACTATTTTTAAATTTAAAATTCTATTTTTAAAATTAATAATAAAAGCTTAAGAATGAAAATTAAAATCTAAAAGGATTAATAAATGATTACATTACTACTGAATTGTAAAAATCTAAAAACGTATTTTTTCTAAAACTACACTAACATACTTTTTGTATTTTTAAAAGATTTATCTTATTTTTTATGATTTTTCGAACTTAAAACCCTAAGAAAAATTATTAAAAATAATCTACTTAATAGAAAATTATGAAAAATTAAGGGAAAATCCTAAACCTAACAAAGATTAAAGGAAAAATAAAAAGAAAAAGACAGCTTAAAAAAAGGTTCCTAAATAGAGCGTATAATAAGCTAAGACTTATTATTAAAAAGTAAAATAAAAATGTGTACACGTATTAAATGTGGAGAGAAGTGATGATGACTATTGTAAGCAATTGGAAGACGTGTGTATTGTGTGGGTAAGGTCACGGGTTCGAGGATGGCTAACACCATTTTTTTGCAATTTTTTATTTTTGAAATCTAAAAGCTAAAACTTAAAGAGGACAGTTTTTTAAGCTAACTTTAAAAAAACACTATAAATCTGAAGCACAAAGATAAGCTCTAAAAGAGCTTATGAAGGTTGCTGCCTCAGAATGTAAGATTTTGAAGAACTAAAAGCTTATTTTCACTAAAATGCATGCACAACACTCAATTTAAGCTCAAACTTAAAAACAAAAGCTAATCCTAAAAGCTAATGATGTCTAGAATCTAAATATGAAAAGCTACTTTAACTGAAATCATTAAAAGTTTATTGAAATTGAAGATAAAAACAGCAAACTCAGAAATAAAACTTAAAAACTCAAAAACTTAACAAGCTAAAAAGCACTATAAGCTATGACATAAGTGAGCTTTTGGAAACTTAACCTACCACTTATAAGTATAGCATCTCAGATCATCAAAAAACAAGCATTATAAGCTAGAAATTCAAATTTAAGAAGCTAGACTAGTTACTAATGTTTTTTTTTTGCTTTTTGAGTTTTTATGAACTTTTTAAAAGTAAATGCACCTAAATTATTAAGCTAGAAAATTAGAAACAAGAATTAATCTAACTTTAACTATATCTAATCTATAAGCTCTTGGAATTTTAGAACCTAACTCCTACAATTACCAACTTAAATGAAGCCTAAAAAGGACAGCAGTAGTAACTTATTGTTACTACTGCTGTTTTTTTTTTTTGTTATTTTTATCAAATGACCTTAAAAGCATTCTCAAACCTAATGTGCAGGAAACCTTTAAGGGAAAGCCCCTACACTACACACTCCTATTGAGTGTGTTTGAACAAACTATAAACACAAATCAAGCCTAAGAGGCTTGAATCAAAATTTTAACAATCTAAGAGAAAGGGAAAATGTCCCCCGTGCCCGAGACAACAAGAAATGAAATTAAACTTTACAATTTGTTGAAAACAACCTTGAGAAAACCAAAAAACTACACCATATATTAGACTAAATCAAAGCTGGTTCAAAGACTTTTATCAAAAACCTTTGACTATTAAAGGTCAAACTACCTTAAATCAAACACCCCTTTAAGCAATGACATATTTCATAAAACTTGAGCAATGTAATTCTGGTGATTACAACCTTGATACCAGATAACAATTAGCTAATAACAAGCTTAATAAACATATTCCAACAACTAAATTTAAGCTGAATTAAAGGAATCAAAAAGCCAAGCGTACCTAATTTTTGGCTTTTTAGGATTTTTAAGACAAGTAATAAAATTTAAGAGCAAGCTACCTAAAGCAAAAAACAGATGAAAATTTATAACTAAATAGCACAAAGAGATAATTATAAGCACAATAAGCAACTAGAGGTAAGCAAATAACAGAACACACTAATAAGAAATTATTACGCTAAATAATGAAGAACAAAGGAAATTTAAATGAGAACTTACTAGAGCTCTCAGCTAAACAGAAGCTAAGTGTTTAAGATCTTAACAACACTTCGGCTTATCCAAGTATAAGCAGTAAAAGTCCATGGGAATCCCTTCCCAAAAATTGGATCCCCTTCCAAAGTCCAAAAAAGCCAATAGAGAAAAGTTTATTCTGATTTAGAGTTTAAGTAAATTAAGGACTTATTTAAACTCAAATTCAAGCTTATAGACTTGAATGAGCTTATGAGAAGCTTTTGACACATTAGCTTATAAATTTGATTGTAGTAAAAACTTGCAAGTGACAAACAGACTAATAAAAGCATGAAGATTTTATTAAGTACTTAAATGATTACAATGCTTTAAAGAAACGAAATTACAATAAGCTTGAACATTACACTACTTAAACTTAAGCTAAAAATACAATTTAAACTAAAATTGAAAAGCTAGACTCTCCTTCTCGTGTGCATGAAAGTGTGAGCTATTTATAGCAACCACTGAATTCTTTCTGGGCCTCAAAAACGGTTTAGACCTCCGTCCAAACCTTGGCCCTTGATCAATTGCTAATCATTGGAATGCTTCATTTCCAGACCGTTTAGATCATAAAAAGAGCTCACATGGATTGCCAGCTTGGCAATCCGTGTGAGGACTCATTTGGTGCTTCCTTTTGAGATACAATTATGTAATATTATCTTATTTCTATGCTAATCTTCTATCCAACGTGTCTCTCTTTAGTGGGTAATGACCACTGAGAAAGGTTGTGTCAACTCTGCCCATAGTGTAAATGATTCCCAGGAATTGTCCTTTGTACCCTTTAATTTAACTGCCCTTTGTTTTGATTCATGTGTGTAAAATGGAGTGACGGTAATAGTGGTAACAGTTTTTTGGCGCCATTTTTTTACCTAATGGGGGCGTTTGCATTTGACTGCTTATTGGGCTTTGAACTTGGGTTCATGGTTAGGGCTTATGATGTTAATAGTCGGGTAAACAAGAATAAGGCTCATTTAACCTTATGGACCCAATTTGTGAATTATGAAAATTATGAGGTACTTGATTGTAACATAGGAATCTTTTGTCTTCTAGTGGCTTTGACTTATGTTGACCATATGTTGACCAAGGTTTTGACAAGGAGTTGACTTTTTGTCTTTATTTGTAGAAAGCTTCGGCTCTGTACATCATCCGTTACTCGGTTCGTATTGTTCGAATTTGACGGTTTTCTTGTGATTCTGCTTTATCAATACCTGTCACATCACAAACACAAAACAAGCCTATATTGCCATTTATTATTGTTAATAGTCTTATTTGGGTTAATTTTTGGTATAGAACGGATATGTGTTTTCACACATATGCAAAATTCCCCCAAAAAAAGCGATTGCGTTTCCTCTACGCAATATTACATGCTCTATAACCAAATACCTCGAAACTTCCCAAAACTAATCCTTTAAGAAGTAGTAAAGTCTTTCGTGGGTAAAATTTCTAAGTCACAAGTTATAAAACACCCGTTTTCCCATTTTCAAAACTTTTTCTCTTTTTATGATTTTTTTAATAATTAACTACCTAACTACAACTTATTCTTGTATTGACATAATGTATTGTTTTCATTTACTTTGGTAACTTTAAGGATCATGGAACAAAAAGCACTTGAAAAGTGTCTTAAAAGATAATTTCGTCATCCCCGACTTTTCACTTTTCCCAAACTAAGCTTAAAAATAAGATCACCGTTAAACACGAGCTAAGATGCTAAGACTACTTATAATTACAACTTGTGAATTTTTCTTCTCGACATACACCATATATTTAAATGTGTGTGCTCAAATTAATTTAAACCATTAAATCCACATATTGATATAGTTAAAATCCGACTAAGCTTTACACATGGTCCTTTTGGCTAATATGTTAATAACATAGTAAGATCACAACTCAAAGCAAACAAAAACCTCCTTAGCTAAGACATCGTTGGTTCACTTTGTTCCCATAAAGGACTTTGTTCTCTACATCCCTACCCAACGTTCATAGTAAGTGCTAAGGCTTTTGAGACCCCATCCGGAGAATAATAATCGAGACGCATGAACTTTCGATGAAAAAGCCTTGTAGACTTTTGCAAATGTTGGTTCAAAAGAATACTTTGGTTTTAGAAAATGAAACTTTTACTATTTATTTTCTAACTTGCAACATTATTATTTATTATTTATATTTACATATTAGGCTAGGAACCGGTATCACTTTTCTTTCGACGTCACATCGGCCACGCCTCCGACAAGAGTCTGCGTACTTATTATGATACCGACCCTAAAAACACTCCTCCACCCTTTCTTTCGATGCACACGGGAGCGAACGACAAATGCACAAGTACTTTATAGCTATCGAGTTTTTTATAATTATTATTAACACTAAGGATTTATAACTTGCATCCTTTTTATTCACCAACTATATTTTTTTTTCATCATTTTTTTGCAACATTTTTTACAACACAATTATTTTTGCAAATAGAAAAATTTCATTTTAGAAAACCAAAGTATAAACTTGAACCAAAATTCTTATATACAAATGATTAGCTATTATCATCGATAAAGTTTTTTCTCTGTATATGTTGATTCTATTTTAAAGAGTATAACTCTAATTTGTAAAAAATAAAGAGTAAACACATATGATTTTATCATTTTAAGAACTTCGGGGAATGAAAAACCACAAGTTTATTTTATAAGCCTTAAGTTTTCCAAATAAACCTTGTTGCAATCCGAATTCGTAATTAACACTAACATTTCTATTCTTTGCAATTAAAATCTCTAATAAAGAAATTCGCAAATACTTAGCAATATAAAAATCCAACTTAGGCATATTTAAAATCACTTGAGATTATCACAAGTCTTCAATTTACAAATGTTTTAAGTCCTAGCATGTTTAAAGTCGTACATTGAACTACGCACATAAACTATCATCATAATTGTTAAGTGGATAAAGCCTATGAACTCAACATGTTCGATCGAGTCAAAAATTACTTCTTATTCTCACCAACGGAAAACCTACATTCGTGTCTTAACACTTATTATTTTTTTCAACTACTAAAATATTTTTTCTTTCATTTTTTCATTTTTTTTCTGCAAATAAAAACTTAAAAAATTTAAAATTTTTGCTATTTTTACGGGAAAACGGGTACGTGAAAACAAAACAATAGCAGGTAACATCAAATCGATAGATTCCCTCCCCAAACTAAAATGAAACATTGTCCTCAATGTTTAAGTCGGGTCTCTACGCAAATCTAAGCCGTTTATTAATTATGCAAAGATAGACGTTAATCGATAAGATGAAAGGATATCGGATTTCCCCAAACTAATTTCAAACAAAGGATAGGAAGCTCGAGTGAACCGGGACACAACACCGAACACGAGAGGCTTCAAAAATTGTTGGTTCAATCCTACAAAAATCACAACAAACAACAAACAACGAAAAATCGGAAGAGTACAAGCCTCAACACATTACAACACATGATTTATTAGAAAATAGAAAGAAGAAAGAAAAAGGATAAGCATGGGGTGAACTCCCACGAAGCGGCTTGTTTTTGTTCACCGAGTCGCAAGCTTGACTCGATCCCTGAATTTAATTGTCCTTAGGGAAAGTTTGGAGATCCGGGATAACCAACGGTGGCATATCCCCTCCAAAATAATGTTTGAGACGGTGGTAATTCACTTTGAAATTTGAGCCATCGGGGTGAGATAATTTGGCAGTGCCATATGGAAAAACTTCGGTTATAGTGAAAGGGCCGGACCAACGGGACTTAAGCTTACCGGAGAAAATCTTCAATTGGGAGTTGAAAAGTAAGACTTGATCACCAACGTTACAAATGCGGTTTTTGATCTTATCGTCATGAATTCTCTTAGTTTTCTCCTTGTAGATTAGAGAATTTTCGTAAGCTTGATCACGGAGCTCATGAAGTTCATTAAGCTGGAGCTTCCGGTAATCACTCGCGGTTTTAAGATCGAAATTGGCATGCTTAAGAGCCCAATATGCTTTATGTTCTAATTCAACCGGTAAGTGACATGATTTTCCATAAACTAGCTTGTAGGGCGTGCATCCGATCAGAGTCTTATAAGCGGTTCGAAAAGCCCACAACGCATCATCTAATTTGTCGGACCACGAGACACGGTTTTCGCCAACCGTTCTTTCTAAGATTCTTTTTAGTCCACGATTCGTCACCTCGACTTGACCACTAGTTTGAGGGTGGTAAGCAGTAGAAAGACGATGTGTGACCCCATATTTAGACATGACTTTATCAAATTTGTCGTTATAGAAATGGGTCCCACGATCGCTTATGATAGCTCTTGGTGCACCGAATCAAGAGAAAAGGGATTTCAAAATTTTGACAACTACTCTAGCATCGTTGGTGGGGAGCGCCTTGGCTTCAACCCATTTTGAAAGATAATCGACGGCTACAAGTATGTATTTGTTTCCTCTAGACGACGGAAAGGGTCCCATAAAATCAATACCCCATACATCAAAAATTTCACAAACTTGGATTGCATTTTGAGGCATCTCATCTCGATGTGAAATTTTTCCTTGTCTTTGACATTGATCGTTCCGGATTCACACCGTAAATATATATAATATATAATAAAATATAAAATATATAAAGAAGTGTAAAAACCA
>BQNB010040768.1:0-47180 GCA_026074375.1 Tanacetum coccineum
CCCTGAGTAGTAATACAAATATGAGTACCACAACCAGTGTCATAAATCCAAGATTTACTAGGGAAAGAATAGAGTTCTATGGTGAAAATACCCGAAGCGCTAGCTCCCTGAGATAGCTTCTTCTTTTTCATCAACTCGGCGAGATACACGGGACAATTCCTTCTCCAGTGCCCAACTTCACCACATTAGTGGCAAATGGCGTCCTTTGCCGGGTTATCCTTCTTAGGTGGTGGAGGAGTCTTAGGTTTAGGAGTAAATGGTGCATTGTTAGGTGCATAACCCATCTTGCCTTTGCCTTTACCATGACCCCCTTAGCAGCTTTGTGCGGTTTATTTTTCTGGTTTTTCTAAACCCTTCCTGCTTGTATTGCATGAAGTGTAGGATTAGGTGCATGACCCATGCAGCGTGAGCTGCAAGAGCCTCAGGAGGGACTTGCTGTCCAGGTAGTGTAACTGGTGCAGCAGGAATAGGGTGCTCAAGGTAATTTTCCTTGTCTTCAGTTGAAAGTACCAAACGTAGTTGTCTGTACCAATCAATGAAGTTGGGTCCAGTGAGTTTTTGTTTCTCAAAGAAACTCCTGAATACCGAATTGTTTCCGACTGAGGTAGTCATCTACAATAAAAAGTTCAAACAATTAGTATTTTCGATAATTAAATTCTTAATAGAATTAACTACCCAATTAATTTACTAATTAAGACTATTATCCAACTTGACCTCCCACTTATTACCAAAGGTCTGACCAGGGCGTAAATAAGTAAGGCAAGAGGTAAGCGTCGAGCGTTAATTGCATTTTAATGCAACTCTTAGGTATATGATACTGGTCAAAACATTAGTAAGCAAGTAATAATGTTAAGAGCATGTTTAGTATCATCTTATGCCTCGGGTCCAAGGTCTGACCAAGCCTACTCGAATTAAGTCGACCAAGCTAGAACTTGTAAAAATCGTTAGAGGTCTGACCAGTACACGAAATTCACCATGGGTTGGTAGGGCCCTAAGGTCTGACCAAAGCGGTCAAACCAATTGCACGTGTTCTAGGTTGGCTGGCATAGACTTAAAATTTTACTAGGGGTATTCACATAAATGTGTCAAAACGTGTACAAAGAAGCATGTAAACAACTTTGTCACACTAATTTTAAAAACTTTTAATAATGACACTGTAGTGACATGCCATGGTTCACGGTAACTCCAATCGAACTCGCAAAGAAGCGGAGAAACAGGTCAGCGCGAAGCGTATTAAAAACCTTATTTCTTTAGGGAATTACGTAAAACAACCCGCCTTAAACTTCTCTTATAGTCTGTTCTAGTGGATGAGCCGTACTTCCCATGAGTCCATAGCGTCCAGTTTTTAATTCATGAAAAACAAGTTTCAATAGTTTAGTCTTATTAATTTTCACAAAAACAGTTTTCCACGAAACAAATGGTTGGTCACTATGAGCATGCATTAGGCGTGTAAAATTAATAGACTACTTTAACATCATCTTTTAGTCATATGGCATATTTAATTTGGTGTGTAAACAATTTAGACATTAAATAATCATGCATACTAAGATTCATAATTAAAAGATGACATTAAGCATACAAGTAAACATGTAAAATCCGAGTTCTCTCGCGAGTCTTCCCCAAATGGAGAACCATAAGACCCTCACTAGGTTTTCTGCTAAAGTGCCTAGTTGCCCCATTCACCACATATTGTGATTGAGTGGGTCTTATAGCCGGAATAGGCAATTAATTAAAAAGGAATCATGCAAGCTAAATTAACAATCTTAATTTTCCTTTTTTTTAACCTATATTAACTTTTAATAGTTTTCAAGATCAATATCTACATATTTTATTTATCTTATGGCAAGAATCTAAATATTATTGTCATATTTTTCTAGTAAAACATAAATAAAATATCAGACGCAGCAGATCATAGCATATGTTTTAAGAATAGGCATGTAAACTAGGCGTATAATTAAAACAAAATCGTGTAACCCATAAAGCTAAAACGAGTTGGCTCGTGATGCCAATGTTGGGATTTAACATCTATGTAACCAAGTTACTACTAGTACGCAGCGGATTGGATCTAGTAATAGCATATGATTAACACGTAACTGAAAAATAAATAGAAATCGTACCTCTCAGCAAATTGATCAAGAAAACGATTAAGCGACTAAAATAATCGCCTCTATGGTTGCTCACACAATCACGTCAACCGAATGTATTAAGCTTGTCTAGACTTAAACTTCACGAACGAACAACCCTTGTATAATAACCCGATTACCAAACAAACACTTGACTTGTAACCGAATACCACGAACCGAATTAGAGTTTAAAACTCTAGTTACCACTGAATTACTTGGACCGAATAAAAGCTAAACCGAAAAACCTTGTTGGGTTTTTTTTTCGAACCAAACAAAAAAAACAACACAAACTCCACGTGTTGTTCTATATCACTTCGAGCTAGGAAGAAAACAAGATGGGATTAATTAAATATATGTGGTTTAATTGAATCTTGTTGTGGGATGTAACAACCGAATATCAAAGAACCCTTTAAAGGGTATGTTGTAATCGGTGGGAAAGAAACAAAGTAAACCGAATATGATTTTGTAGGTTTTAGATATTATGTGTCGTGCATAATGGCTTATGGGGTGAAGGGTATATATAACCCTTGAACCCTAGTTGTGATAGACTTAGGATACAAGTCATATGCTTATCACAATTACCCATTCCATCTCCTTATCCAAAACCGGTTTCTCTTTGTTTCCTAATTCGACACAAACACTTCCACATTAAGCCTCAGGAGGCCGGCCAAGCCAAGCACCCCTTTGGGTTTGTGTGTTGTCAAATTAAGTCCCTCGGTTTTATTTATTGTGAAGTATAAATACATTCTCCGTGTATTAACGTGTGTGCCCCCAATAGGCTCACATATTCGTAATGTATTCGTGCTATTCGACTACCATAATCCAACACATTTCACTAAGCAGATATCGTCAACATATAACTACCAAAGTACTACTATACATTTTGTCGGATGCTTCTAACTATGGGAAGTGGTCACTAGGCCCATCAAGAAAAATTATAACATAATAAAGACAAGAGTAACAAAACCAAAAACAAATTGCAAGGAAAACTTCAAATACAAAAAACTCGCTCCATATCATAATTCGTACTACATTCAAATGAGTAAGATATGTTAATTACGGGTATAATATAAGCATAAATGAGCATGAAAATGTTCAAAACATACACATGATACTTAATTTCATTCAGTTCCCTTTTCATACCAAGAGTATATTACTTAAAATAGATGTGAATCCTCTATTATAGTAAGAAATCAATTAATGGGCTCCTTTACGACACTAATGATTATATACAGAACTAACATTTTGTAGTACCTATCAAACTAGATCTTGAAATCACACCTGCCTATCATGAATATGTGTGCGCACTGACATAAGAAAGTTTGTATGAGACTTAAAACACTGGATACTAGATACCCTTAAGATGCCTATATTACTAATTATATCTGATTTTTGCAGAATTAGGGGGTGTTTGGCATTGCGTTAACAAATAAGATTTCACAAGATCGTGTTCGAAAATTGGATACGATTCTGCTAATGGCAAATTCTAATCACAAAAGGAGTTGGAAGTATTTATGATTGCTCAATATAACATTATAACTACTTATCTGCTTATTTCTTCTATTCAAAGAAGCTTATTTTAACCATACATAATCAGATAAACAGTTTGGATAAACAATCACAAACACTCTCAATACGCAATAAGTACTTAAATAGGCAATCCCAAACACCCTTATTAAATGTCTGAATAATAAGATAATTTTATCAGTTTTGTTGCAGCTTGCAGCTACTCCTAATAATCAAATAATCATACCCAGCTTAACCAGACCCAAACACGAGAAACTTATCATCTAGGACATGAAAACACCATAATCAGGTAATCACTTTTTCATAAGAACCTCCAAACATTGCCGCCATTACACAATCCACATATCATAATAACACATCAGCGAATAGAGCTCGATACATAGGCTATGATGAAACCTGCACTGGATCCGTCAACCACGTCACATAACTTATAAATGATCATGTATTTCAAGTATAATTAGAATCTAAACTTACAGCCGATCAATCAAATATCCTACAAAACATTCAATTCACACATAAACAGATCAAACTTACATCAAATTCTATCCAAACAATTCATTCATTCAAAACTAATCAAACAGAAAGTCGAAATAATAATACTAATAACAATAAACATTCTCAATGTAACCAAAATCAAACACCAAATAAATCAAGCATCATCCACAAGAAGTAAATTACACATAAACAAATCAAATTTTCAAAACACGTCAAATTTAATCTGAACAATCACTAATTTATCCAAACTAACAAACCATAAATGGAATAACAGTAACATTTCAACCAATTTAAACCGTAATAACCACCAATCAAATAATAGTAACAAATTAACCATAACTAAAACTATCCCTTAGTCAACCAAATATCCTAAGAAATCAAATAGATATTTTCACACTAATTAAAACTAACAAAGCTTAAATGAAATATTCTCACCTTTATCAAAAGTAACACTAGATCAATCATATCTCATACAAAACTAACAAACTTAGACATTTACCTAAAACAAATCTATTAAGCTTGAAGTATAAACAAAACAATACTAATTACAATAAGCTCTACGAGTTAGCTGTTTATTTGCTTGTAGCTATAATTATGAAGTGTAAAATGATGTATACACATTAATAGACCTTAGCGGGGGAACATTTTATTGGTTGAAAGTGTAGTGGTCCCACTTTTATAAACTCGGTAAGGTGAAGCCTAAACTACAAACAAGATCAAGATGATGAAGTCGGTGAGTGAGACAATAACTCACCGACTCCCCTTGATCTCCTAAACAATTTGGGAAAAATATCTAAGTATAGTGGGAACTTTCTTCGAAATATAAGTAGAAAGACATTTATCAAAGAAAGTACATGAACAGTTGTCAACAACGTTCGCTAAAGTGGGATTGGACACATTCCAAGAATAGAAGCATAGAAGCATTTAATGCGATGCTCGACACATCCCTACTAACCCACGGATCACTACCTTGTATTGTGCCTATAAAAGAGAATGTCTCAAACGAGTAAATGTAATCTATTGCAATTATTGTGATACAGATTTAAGAGAGCATCTACTCCTACATATAACTAAGTCTATAAATCCATTAAAAGTACAACAACATCATACCCAATCCCGCCGAAGTAGGGTATGGGGGAGGTGAAATGAAGACAAATCCTACCCCTACACTCGGGTAAACCCGAAAGTAGAGAGACTGCTTCATAATGACCTCTGAAAGTGTCTAAATCCATTAAAGTGTTGGCATAATTCTTATTTAAACACTTACTTTTGTTAGTGTTTAAGTTAGTGAGCACATAACCATTCATTGTCATTTTGAACTTAGGGGGTGTTTGTTTTGGTTTATATGTCTGCTTATGAGCTTATTTGATTTCGGCTTATATAACAAAAGCCTTAATTTTCCGGCTTATTTTGAGACTTGTGGGCTTATATAAGTTTATTATGTCGTAATAAACTCATGTAAGCCCAACCCACAAGTCTCAAAATAAGCCGGACAACTGGGGCTCGTGAAATCTAAACCGGAAAACAAATAAGCTCATAAGCTACATATAAGCTTAAACAAAGACCCCCGGAGTGTTTGGATTAGCTTATTTATCTGGCTTATGAGTTTATTTGATTCTGTAAAAGCCGATATAAGCTCATTCTTAAGAGCTTAATTATTATCTACTTAAGCATATTGGCTTAAGCCAATAAGGTGATGTTGATAATTAAGCTCCAAAGAATGAGCTTATATGGGCTTTTGCCAAATCAAATAAGCTCATAAGGTGGATAAACAAGCTAACATAAACAAATGCCATTAAAAAACGATATTATAAACTTATACAAACCCACAAGTCTCAAAATAAGCCTGAAAATTGAGGCTTATGAAGTATAAGCCGAAATCAAATAAGCTCTTAAGCCCACATATAAGCCAAAACAAACACCCCCTAATTAATTTATAACGGGAAAAATGTAAGTGTAATTATAAAGTGTAAAATGAGGAAATAATAAGCTTACATAAGTATTGAGTTGTGGTTGCGTGTGTAAGCACTAGTCAAATTTATATATGTATAGTATAAATCCCGTGACAATTCTTTCCAAATTACTTCTCAAACAAGAGAAAATAAGAGGATAAAATCTCACTTAAGAAAACACAATACGTATATTTTTAACCGGGAAGTATTTTCTTCTCGGGTCGTATCCCAACGAAGTCGTGAATTGAGATTCGGGAATAATTCGGATTCGAGTCAAGAATGGATAAAGGATTTTTGAACTTTGAATTACACTACGAATATAATAGCACAATTAAACTAAGAACAATTAAAGAATTAAAAACGTTTAACTAATACGAAAAATTAACAAACGTGAATTAAAAATGCGAGCTAAAACTAGAATTTAAAATCTAAAGCACTTCTTTTAACAAATTTTATACCTAAAAATCACAAATTTAAAAAGAAAATTTTAGGAAAAAGAATTAGAATTTTTTAACTATTTTTGAATTTTATATGATTTTTTAAAGAAAAATGAATTAACTAAAAATAAACTTTTTCTAAAAATTAACACTAAAAATCTATTTTTATTTTTCAAAAATACTAGAATGAAAAAGAAAATTATTACAAAAAAAATTAGATTTTTCCAACTATTTTTCTATTTTCTATGAATTTCTTAAGAAAAAGAAATTACCTAAAACCTATTTTAATTTCTAGAAAATACAAATTCAATTGGAAAAATAAAGAAAAATGATTTTTAACTACTAAAAATGTGCAGAAATCTAATGATCTAAAAATGCCCAATTTTTACTAATCAATTAAACCCTAATTTTGCTAATTAAAACCTAAACCCTAATTTTATTAAAACTAATATTAAAAATATAAAAACTATTTTATTAAACTAAAAGAACAGGGTAGAAAATGCAAAGAATGAAAGTAAAGGATAGGCGGGGTAATTAAAAGAAATTTACACTACAGTGAAAACAAGACTCCCTTAACTATCGAAAAAGTACCAATTAGACCCTACGACTTAGCTTATTTTTGGCTTATTTAAAAAGTTAAAATCAGCAAAAACTTAAAACAGCAAAGTTGAACCTGAGCTTATCTACTACAACTTTAACAAAAGCACTTTGAACTTTTATCAACTGAATAAGCTAAAATTTTAACTTCTAAACCTGTATTACAGAAACTAAGGTTTTACTTTGAAATTCCAACTTTTCTAATCTTTGGCTTATTCCTAGCTTATTACTCAATGAAAATAAAAACCAAAGGATACTATATGAAGCTTATTATGTGTACTAGGGATGTCTAAAAAGAAATAAGCTACAAGTAAACAAGATTAACAAGAAATTTACTCTTAAAAGGTAAAGGTTCAGGTTTATTACTGATATTAAGCAAATTCTAATAAGCTAACTAGCTAAACTCTAAATCCTAGAAACTGAAATTTTGAAAATAAGCTCTAATATGAATATAGAGTAAACCTAGATAAAAGGTTTTTGGAATGAACAACTAGAAAAGAGAAATCTAAAAGAAATAAGCAAGAAATCTCAACTGCTGCTATACCACTTTTGCAAGAACATTTAAGCTAGACTAAAAGCTTAAAAATGACACTTAAAAGATGAATTATGTATAGCTAATGGAGTACTATTAAGATGCTTAAAACTAAGTTCTTACTTCCTACTTACAAGTGCTAAAGAGTAACTAGAAAAGTGATGAGCAACAAGCAGTACTAACTGAGTAAGTACTGCTTATGCTGATATACTTGGTAAAGCTTAAGTGCAGGCTAAATTTCTAGAGTGAAAACTCATAAACCAACTCACTAAATGTATCTAAACTTGCATTAACCAACATTGAACTCTAAAACCCTGTGAATCACTTATCTATAAGTCTACTTGAACTTTAAACTGTCATGGTGCTAGCTATAACCTTTTTGAGCTCTAAATCTTTAAAAATGCAAATTGACTCCTGAAACCTTTAAAGATCTTGTCTTTTATAAGAAACTCAACTAAAGAAAAAGATTAGACTAATTGTCATTGACTTTTAGAGTCAAAATAGTGTAATGCCAAACACTCCTTTCATTTTTTTATCATTTCTCAACAGCTTTTAAAATCTATTTTCAAACTAAATGACTAAAATCCTTTTATCTACTCTATCTATAACTAGTCTAAGTAAGCTGTTTAAGCTCTAAAATTACTAGCTTATGTTTTAAAAAGTAATACTTCCTCGGCTAGCTTAACCTTCTATTATGACAGAATCTAAAACTTGAGATCTCAATGAGTTCTAACTACAATCAACTTAAATTATTTGCATATTTATGTTAACTAAGCTAAATTGAACAGGATTAAGCACAAGAAGTAAACACAATAAGCTAATGAATTAAACTATATGAATGCTGAAATCAAAACATGAATCTAACCCTTTGATCTTGTAGTCTCTGAACTCTAGCCACTCTTGTTGAGTGAGTGGCTTTAAATTTCAAACCTATATGGCACCTTGCCTCTAAAACCTGAGCTTAAGCTCAATAAGCTGAAATGAGCTTATTACTCCTCATTGCTTCCAATATCAATCAAACTGAACTCAAATGAACTTTATTGAATTAAAATAGACAAATTTAGTATTTTAAAAGCTTTTAACAAAGTGATGTGATGATGACTATTCTTAATGCTCTAGAGTTAAAGAAATGAGCAATTTCATACCCTTCTTCGTTAAAATAAATATGGCATGACATAACTGAAATCCACTTTCGGACACAATAGCAACTAAATATCATTCACCATAAATCAAGAAATCCTTAAAAATCAATTCATTTATCATTCCATATACCCTGCAACATCAAATCCAAATCCGATTACAATTCTTCCTCCGATTACACAATATCAAAAAAAAAATAAATAAATATCAAAATAAATACTTAAAATCAAAAAATTCAAAAAGAAATAAAAAAAATCAGTAACAACAAACAAAAAAACACAATTTTAAATATGAATATAAAACCTCAACAAAATTAATAAAAAAATAAAACATTAAATAAACAAAGATAAATTAAACCAAAACAATTAAAAATTACAAAAAATAAAAAATACAACATGAACTACAAAGACAATACAAAACATACAAGCAAACCAGACAACAAAAACAAACAATAAAAACAAACAAAAAAAAAAAACACCCAACTAATCACTACAAACTAATTACCCCATACAAGTCCCAACACACCCCACTCACCCCCCCACTCCCCAACCCAACACCACCCACCAAACCCACAACACAAACCCCTCCCACCAATCCACCACCCCTCCCACCTAAACAACCTCCCACAACCATACCCACCAACACACTACCGCCCATACCCCCCCCCACCCCCCCCCCCTCCCCCCCAACTCACCAACCCCAACACCCCCCCCCACACCCCCGCCCCCAACTAAATAACCAAACCAACATCACCCCCACCCTCCCCACCCCCACCCCACCCCCCCCCCTCCAACCCAACCCCACGACCCCACCCCCCCCATCAAACACCACCACCAACCCCACCCACCCCCCCCCACCCCTCCCCACCCCCCCGAACCCACAACACCCCCCCCCCCACCCCCACCCCACGCCACAACAGCACATCCACCCAACCACCCCACCCAATCTAACACACCCCCCCCACCCACCACCCCCTACAATCTACACCCCAACCCCACCCCCACCACCCACCCCCACCACCCTCACCACACCCCCCCACTCCCCTACATCCCCCCCCCACCCCACCCCCCACCCCCCCATCTCAAACCACCTGCAACCCCCACCACACACCAACCCCACCCCACCTCCCCACTCACAACCCCCCCAACACTGCTATTAACCCACCACAAATCGATACTGGCTATTTTTGATGTTACTACCTCTGCAATTCAATGCACCGGTCACCGATCTAATAATTATTCGGAAAGCAAAAGGAACATCATCTCGATAATAATCGTACTGTCACTAGCAACGTAACAAAGGTATTCCCAACAAATCCTATCCTAAGTTTCCGTAAGGAACATAAGTCCGTTTTCATCAATCTTTGTTTCTAATATCCCATGGAATGCGACGGTCCAAGATCATTGGGAAAATTAGTAACAAATGGGGTTGGTGGGTATGATCGATGTTTACATAGCTGCAAAGAATCCAATTCGGGGCTCATCGATTGGTCTTGTACGTTTAATAAACGTTATAGATATCCAATCAGGTTAGTTTCCCAATCTAGAACGGCATGGATGGGTGGTTTTCATTTATTTGCCGATGTGGCGAAGTATGGTCGAACTTATAATAGACTTGTGGAACGTTCTGGGGACGGCAAACCCAGTGTAGGTTCGAACTCTCAATCTGTTAGTATCAACGAAAATGTTTTTCAGTCTTTTAACCGTAATGCTAAAGCGTTCCTAGGGCAACAAAGTCAGTGGACATGTGCGGCAAAATACGTACAAGAAAATGCTGGAGCAGAACTGTGGGGCTTGGGTCGGATTGTAACAAGTGTATATAAGGAAGGCGGGTAATGAAGCGTGATGTCAATCCTCGTAGACATTGTATTGATTGATGGTATGAGCGTAGTATTCTTGCTAAAGTTAAAGAGATTTAAGTGTCATATCAGAGCTTCCTAAAAACATATATGTCTTCGAAGGATTCGTGATGTAGGTCGTAGATATGTTGGAAGGGACGTTGGGTTTTGGTTGGAATTCGACTTCTAGGATCAGTAGGAAAGCGTCAAGACTTTCAAAGGGTTAAAAAGATATTTTGGAGTTCAAAGATGTTTCTCATGAATTTTATTTCCAGATGAAAGATGTGTTTGGATAGACCTGGTGGGTCTGCCATTGTCATCAATGGGCTCTAGAGGATTTATAAGAAGTTTGGGTGGCTGTTTGGAAGCAGCGTGTTACCTGATATGTAAAGGATGGACCCAATTCTCATGGGAATTTGTGTCCTTACAGAGTCTTTACATCCGGTGATATAGAGTCCTTTATAGTGTCATACTGTAATCAACATATCGTATATCGCTAACTTGAGTTTGCAATTGGGTGCGCATCCAATATGTGAATCGATAGAGGGTCAATTCCGAGTCTAATCCCTAGAAAGGAAGGATCAGAGGGTCCTAGTTTTGGATAAAGTTGGAAAAATGAGAACAATTGATGTCGATAAGTCTGTGATTCAGAATTCCCCTAAGAATGATAACATGATTCTGTGTCGCCTTTCTAGTACGGTTTTTGCGAGGAAGGCGGAAGTTTCGTAGGGTGGAAAGTAGATCTTGAGGAACTCCTTTGAAGAAGGCGCGATTCGTGATGATTCGTTCTTGTATAAATATGGGTGTATTAAGGATTGCATGGAAAAGAATTTGGAAGAAGATACGGGAGATCCATGGAGTTTATTCTCAGGGTGATTGTGGTAATGTTACCACTGATGATAATGAGGATGTTACGCCAGTTATTGCTCCTGAAAAAGACTCCATCATTGCGCCTCCATCTACACCCCCCATGGTAATGATTTAAATATTGCTTAATGTGATTTGGTTTCCTTCCGTGATTGATTATATTGGTCCTCTAACTAGTGACGAGATAGATTCTGATAAACGATGGAGCTATAGAGACCCCAATGGAAATATACACGGATTGTTCTCTCTCGCGCAACTACGTTCGTGGAAAGATTATTTTCCATCGATCTTCAGAGTTATTATGGCAACGAATAAGAAGCTATTCTTCTTCATCATAATGCCTTAAAATTCGAGTACAAACAAAGGATGCCCGTTAAGATCGCTTTTTGGTAATATGCCTACGGCGTGTTTTCGGTTTTCGTTCATGGGAGTTAATTCAGTTGGCGCTATGGTGGGATATTTCTTATTCTAATAGCCTTTGGTTGTTTTGCGAGTTCGTTTCGTTAGTGTTTTTCTGTTCCTTTTCGTTCTTTGTTTGTTGGATCGTTTTTGCGTGTATATCGTCTGCTAGTTTCTTTCTAGCCTTTTTTAATAAAATTCCATTTGCCGTTCAAAAAAAAAGCTTTTAACAACTTTTGAACAACTTGAGAACTAAAGAAAACAGAATAAGCTAAAATGAGCTTATTTCAAGCTTATTAACTAAAACTTGCTTATTACTTGAAAACTTGAACACAAATTCAACTCTAACAGCTTTATTGCTTTTAGAAGAAGAGTACAAGATAAGAAACAATGAGTACAATCGAATTGAAAGTTTAAAAAGCTTAATTCGCAACAATGAACAGTACACGTAAGCTAAAAAGAGAAAAATTACAAAGAAAATTGAACTAACTCTCTAAAAACTCTCCCTCAAACTGAATTACAAACTCCTATTTATAGGAAAAAATGAGAAGAAAATGAGAACTCTCAACATTCTTAGCCGTTGGATGACTTTTATTTGAATCTTGGCCGTTGATTGTATTGTGATGGTTGTTCAACCATTAGAACTGCCACGTCATAAAAAAGACAAGGAGAAGGTAATACGAGGTGGGTTTGAGTTGAAAGATGGAAAAGGATTTGGGAAGTTGCTAAATGGGTTTTTTTGCGGAAAAACAGTATAACAGCGGTTAGGAGGAAAAGTATACCGCGTTTGGTTTGAAAGTTTGTGGTATTTGCATAACAAGTCCCTCCGTTTCTTTGTAACCCATGTAGTGTATAAATGAGTTTAAAGATTGGCATTTCTGGCCCTTGTAGTTTTAAGAACAAGAGATTGGGCTTTTTGGTTTTGGGCTTTTGTTATCCAAATGGTGTAGAAAGGCCCAAAGGGTAATTTAGTAATTTTGCATCTTCTTCAAAGGGTATAATGGTCATTTCCTTTGTCCTTTTCTTTACTTTCTTGTCTTTTCTCGACCACGGTCTTGATCCTCCGCTATTGAAATTGCTTCAATATTTCTCTTGATCACTTGCTCACTTCAATTTCGTTACCGTTTTGGTCGTTTTTGCTCTTTTGCACTTTAATATCTTTCCTGCACATTGAGACACAAAAGCACACATATTTCCATCTTTTGGCATATTTTTGGCTTTTATTGGCGAAATCCTGGGTATTTTATGTATACAATTTAACACTTATCAAGTTGCCTAATAAAGCTAGAGAAATTATTATGCTTAAAGTACATGGGCAACAAAACCCTAGAAAAATCAAGTGGGTCCCACACCACAAAACTATTCTCACGTGTACTGCGTTTAGTTGGAGGAAAACACCATTATTTTCCACAAAATGTTTTGTGGAAAACAAGGAAAACAGAGATCGCTTTCATTTCGTCGTTTTCCAACAAAATTCTCTACAAAACACAAAATCCATATTTTCTCATTTTATACACAAAACCAGAAAACAATTTTATTTTGTTTTCCCCGTTTTCGTTTTATGACACCCATATCTATTTTCCCCTTATTTCCTACGCTTTATACATTTTTATAAGTTTTTTGATGTTTAGGTACGCTTACAGACTTTTTTTACGTTTTTGTCCGTTTTTTATGATTTCGATAGTTATTTTACGTTTTCGTCCGTTTTTTTACGTTTTCGTCCGTTTTTTACTATTTCGTATGTTTTTTTACGATTTCGTTCGTTTTTTTACGATTTCGTCCGTTTTTTTACGATTTCGTAAGTTTTTGTACGATTTCGTCCTTTTTCTACGATTTCGTCCGTTTTTTTACGATTCCGTACGTTTTTTTACGATTTCGTCCGTTTTTTTACGATTTCGTCTGTTTTTTTTACGATTTCGTTCGTTTTTTTACGATTTCGTCCCTTTTTTTACGATTTCGTCTGATTTTTTACGATTTCGTCCGTTTTTTTACGATTTAGTCTGTTTTTTTACGATTTCGTCCGTTTTTTTACGTTTTCGTCCGTTTTTTACGATTTTGTCCTTTTTTACGATTTTGTCCGTTTTTTTTCGATTTCATCCGTTTTTTACAGACGAAAACGTAAAAACCGGAAGAAAACGTAAAAAAACGAACGAAAACGTAAAAAAGGACGAAATCGGAAAAAAATGGGCGAAAACGTAAAAAACGGACGAAATCGTAAAAAACAAACGAAAACGTAAAAAAGGACGAAATCGTAAAAAAACGGACGAAATCGTAAAAAAACGAACGAAAACGTTAAAAAAAGGACGAAATCGTCAAAAAACGGACGAAATCGTAAAAAAACTGACGAAACGTAAAAAAATGGACGAAAACGTAAAAAAAGGGTGAAATCGTAAATAAACGGACGAAATCGTAAAAAACGGATGAAACGTAAAAAACAGACGAAATCGTAAAAAAAAGAAGAAATCGTAAAAAAACTGACGAAATCGTAAAAAACGGACGAAATCGTAAAAAACGTACGAAATCGTAAAAAAAGAACGAAATCGTAAAAAAACGGATTAAAACGTAAAAAACTAACGAAATCGTAAAAAAACGGACGAAAACGTAAAAAAGGAGACGAAAACGTAAAAAAACGAACGAAAACGTAAAAAAACGGACGAAAACGGAAAAAACGGACGAAAACGTAAAAATACGGGCGAAAACGTTAAAAAACCATTAAATAAATAAGATACAACCAATAGCCCATTTATCCCATTAGTGCCCGTTTTAGCCCGTGCCCGTTTTGGCATGTACCAGTTTTGCCTGATGCCCGCGCTCGCCCGGCCTGCCCGTTTTGGCGCCTCTATTTTTGTGTTTCGAATATGTCTTTATAATATTACAAAAGTAAATAGAGAATTGAGATAGAAACAACAACACTTGAACATGTATTCTAGTTTTGTAAAATGGAAAACCAAACACATGTTTCTTTAACTAAATGCGTTTTCCAAATTTTCAATTGTTTTGTGGAGATGAAAACTCCCTCCTTTTTCCTACAAAACAGAAACAGAAAATGATGGAAAATGTTTTCCAACTAAACGCAACCTAAAGTTCGGCTCGTTTCAAGCCTTAGATATTCAGCTTAAGCTCTACAAGCTCGGGCTCGACTGATTTATTTAGTGGGACTAAACGAGTTAATGATCGAATCGAGCTCGGCTTGTTATGCACATTAGGCTCAAGTTTTTATTATTATTATTATTATTAAAACGAGCTTCAAATTAGCTTCGTTCTAGTTTGAGCTCTTCTCATTTCGAGCTTTTACCGAGCCGATTCCGAGTAACCCACGGTCGTTACACCCCAACTTAATTTATCAATATGTAATATACTCTCGCCTTCTTTTTAGTTGTATACAAATAAATTTGTTGAAAATGTGTTATGCCCGCCTTTCAAAACTGTCTAACTATAAAATCGCCCATTCATTCCTCTGTCAAGAGTAGTAATCTGTTATACCCGACTGACGAGCCAAGGTTATCACTTTGGCGTACATTTTACTGATTCTCATCACACTAAAAGTTCTTTCTAATGATATTAGTTTTGCCTTTTACTTGTCACATTATGACCCTAGTTCTTTACACAGAATTAAACCGGCCACATCTAAAATTGCAGTAAAAACCATGCATATTAGTTGTTTGTTAAATATATAAATTTTTAAAAAACGTTGAGAATTGTACTACTAGCATTAGCATTAAATTCATAAAACTGGATTTAAGATTAGTCATTTTTTTAAAGTTTATAGTTTGATAGTAAATTGTAATTGTATTAACTTATGTCCAAATTAAAAATAAAAAACTCCAAAATGATGCATGCAAATAAAAATTAACATGCTGCAAATATATGTTCATTAAGATTTATTCACTTTTGACTTTTCCGATTTTGCCTTCATCTTCCCAAATTGAATTACATTAAAATTTCTCTCTTTTATTTCTCATCCTTAATAATTAAATGACACAAGTGTGTGTGATTTTTTTTAAAATTATGTTAGTCGAACATTGCTTTTAGAGATCATCTCTACTATCTTTACCATATATATAAAAAATAGAAAACAAATTTTCTTAAAACTTAAAAACTTGAAAAATAAGTTCAATTATTAATATAACTATGATTAAAAATGTTAACAACATTCAACATTAAATTGATAGTTTAAATATTTTTTTTAATACTCAAACTTTTATCAATTCTCGCTTCTAACTCATAGACTTTTTTTTTGCAATGACTATGACTTCAACCATAAGTGTTCCATCAAGGGTCACAGAAAATTGATCCGCTAAAAAGAGAAAATAGAATAAGAAGAATGAGAAATGTTTATTGCCACTCATTTCAAATAAAGAAAGAGAATTTCATGATAGATGCATTTTATTTTGTAGGTGTATCTGAAATGTGCGGTTATAGTTATTTCTCATTTATCTCATTTTACTATTATTTCTCGTTTGATCCTTACACCACAAAAATATTACAAGTTTGTAAGTATAATTATTTGTCGTTATACACCGTTGCTATGCACGATTATTCATTTAACATATATAAAAATAAAACATGTGTGCTTAAAAACTCTTAAATTAATTTAAGTTAATAACAGTGAAATTACTAATTTTCGAATATTCTATTTTATATTCATATATTTTCTTTCCATAATTACTTAAAACTTAAAGTTTGCCCTTATAAGTAATATGCATCTATTTTATACACGGAACACTTAATCACAATCTTCCGATCACAATTATCCGTCGCTCTAAAATCTTATCGTTATTAACGGGTACTTGACGGGATATTTTTCTTTACGCCTAGGGCTTGTGATTGTGGGAAAAGCAAAGGCAGGGTAAATAAGACAAAAGGAAAATTATAGAAAGACGCATTTTTAAGTCAACAAAATAATAATTTGACTTTCAATAAATTCAAAAGGAGTTAAGAGAGCCATAAATTTTGTAATATAGGCCATTATCATATCCAGAACAGAGAAGTAAAATTTAAGGGTAAAGGCTATTTATTACCAACCTACTTTTTTATTTGTTTTTTTTGTACCGTAATGACCAACTTACTTTTTTTCGTACTCATTACACCCACGTACATTCAAATTTTGTTCGATATCACCAATATGACCATAAAATGACTATATTACCCTTGTCTTCTTTAACATATTTACAATCATAATTGTTTTAAATCTTAATTTTTTTAAAAGTACTTTAACAAAAAATATATTTTTACGTTATTTTTAGTAAAAAAAGTTTTTTAAAAAAATCGCACTTTTTAAAATCTTAATTTTAAAAAAAAAAATAGATATTTTCATACTTTTTAAAATTTTATTTTTTTTTTCAAAAAAAAGTTAGTTTTTTTTCTACGAAAAAATTAGATTTTTTTAAAAGTTAAGAAAAAAATAAAAAAGTAAAAAATATTCGAAGTAAAAAGTAAAAAAGTTTTAATTTTTTAATTTTTTTTAACTTTAAAAAAATTGTTAAATTTAAAAAGTACGAAAAAAATTAAATTTATTTAAAAAAAATAAAATTTTATAAAGTACGAATTTTAAAAAAGAATAACTACTTATCAAAGTACGAAATTTTAAAAAAATAATTTTTTTAAAGTACAAAATTTAATATTTTTTTTAAAAAATCCGTACTTTTTAAAAAATTATGATGTAAAAAAATTACTTTCTAAAAAAAATTATTTTTTGTTAAAGTACTTGTTAAAGTATTTAAAAAAAAATTAAGATTTAAAAAAGTTATGATTGTAAATATGTTAAAGAAGACAAGGGTAATATAATCATTTTATGGTCATATTGGTGATATCGAATAAAATTTGAATGTACGTGGGTGTAATGAGTACGAAAGAAAGAAATTTGGTTATTACGGTACAAATGAGAAAGTAGGTCGCTTTACCCAAAATTTAAATGAAAAGTAAAGCGAGTAATAATCAAGTCCAAGAAACGACGTCGTAAAGTGTGAAAACGGTAACCTGGGGTATGAACCAATTTAAAATAGGGCATTAACAAATTAGAGTAATTCAGTTACAACGGCTACCTGCAAAAACAAACAAACAAACAAACAAACCCCCAAAAATTACTCCCACTCACAATTTCCCCCAAATTTTAACAAAAATCAATCAATTAACTCACTTCTTGATCTGTTTTATGGACTATATTTTGCTTACGAGCATCAGGTACATTCTTAATTTCTGAATCTTCGATATATACGTATTCGTTGTTTCGTTAAATGTAACTGAATTCATCATTTTCAATCTCATTAGGTTAATTGTGTTGATGCATATAAAGGTACTGTGATATGTTGTTGAAGATAACAAAATTAATGTGTTGATGTATATGATATGTTGTTGAAGATAACAAAATTAATGTGTTTAGTTAAGGTTTAGTGTAAGGCGATACTATACTTTTATCTTGTAATCGTATTGTGTTGTGGATTCGTTCGTTAAGTTCCATAGGATGGATGGCAATGTGAAATAGCTTAATCTCTAATTTCAACGACTTTGCATTCAGTTTTGACTTAGGGTTTAGTGGATTTCAGTTTAACGTTTGTACAATATAATATTATACTTTGAAATTGTAATAATGTTGTGTTGTAGATTCATCGTTAGGTCGGGAAAGTTATATAGAATAACAATGTGGTAATTATACTGACATAAAATTTATAACTGATTAATTACCGGATAGGAGCAAAGAGAACTGATAACAATCCCTTAATTGCTAGGCTGGGACGTAGAATAATACATTTGCGAATTTGAACGACTTTGCCAAGTATGTTTGTTATAAAATCTGTTCAAACAGTTATTAAATCTTACTCTAAGATAGCTATTGCCACTCGAAAGCCAAATGCTGACCTTTACTTGGACCTTTGGCTATGACATAAGAGATAGATCAATATTTCAACTCGAGGAACGAGCTTGGTACTTCTGTTTTAATTTTATATTCAGAAAGAAATAGGTTTCAACTTTGAAGTCATATGGTAACTCTGAAATTGGACTAATAGTTGAATTGGTATCGAACACTTGAAGGCTCTTTTGAGATGTCAGTATTATATTTTGTTTTCGTGGAAATTGGGTTGAGTATTGGAAATTTCATTTTGTTAGTTTTAGGCTAGCTTGATAATGTCGATTTTATGTTACAAGTGTTCTTTAATGATCCTAATGATGCTAGCTTGTCGCAGGTTGTGATATATAGTGAACATGACTGAAAAAGTTTATGAAGAGCTCGATGATGCAAAAGCTGAAATCGAGAAGCTCAAAGCAGATTATTGTGTGAAAGTTGATCTCTGTGACAACTTAAAGAGATCATATAATGATCAGCTTAAAAGAATTGAAGAACTTAATCTGAAGCTCGAGAAACAGGCTCAGGAAGTAGAAGCGAAGGCTGATGAAGTTTATGCTGCAAAGCAGTCAGTTGAAGATCTCCAGTGTAAACTTAAAGAGAAGGAGGATATCATTAAAATCTTCACTTCTGCCAGTGATAGGCTTCGTGTTGATCTTAATTCAAAGCTTCAGGAATGTGAAGAGGAGAAAAGTAAGCTTTTTTCTTCTTTGGAAGGAGGCAAATGCCAAGATTTTCAGATTTAGAGCACAAAAAACACGCTGCTTTTATGGAGAAGATTGAGGTTTCACGGATAGGGATTGTGTCAGTTTTCAAAAGATGTGTGCTAATGAAAGCAAAATCGCTAAGGCTTCCCAACGAATGAGAGAGACGGGAGATATGTATGAAAATTTGGAGGAGGAAAAAGTGAAGCTTGAAGAACAATTTAAATGGAAGAATGAACAATTCAAGCACTTGGAAGAAGCCCATGAAAAGCTTAAACATACTCTGCGAGCAAAGGAAAAAGAGTGGGATATGGAGAAATGTACATTTTTTGATAATATATCCGCTCTGGAAACAAAGTTAGATTCTCAGTTTAAACTTTCAGAAGTTCTTAGAAGGCGATTAGAGATGTGTAGTCAAGCTTTAGGTCGTGAAGAGAACCGAAGTAAAGACTTGGACGTTCAGCTTGCAGAATCCAATTTGTGCATTGAAGAGACAAAGTCACAACTTGAAGAAATGACCATTAAGAGAGATGAAGATGTTGGGAATTTGGAGAAGCTGTTGGCTGAGAAAGAGTGTGCTTTTCAGGAGCTGGAATGTAAACGTGGCAAGTTGGAGGAAGAAAACCGAGAGTTGGTATTATCTGTCGAAAAAAATAAAGATCTGGCCAATAAGAGGGAAGAAGATATTGGGAATTTGGAGAAGTCGTTGGCTGCGAAAGAGTGTGTTATTCAGGAAATGGAATGTAAAATTGGAAAGTTGGAGGAAGATAACCGGGAGTTGGTATTATCTGTCAAGAAAAATAAAGATCTGGACGATAAAGAGGGAATGAATGATATGGGATATCTGGACGAAGCGTTGGCTGAGAATGAGTGTGTTATTCAGGAACTAGAATGTAAAATTGGCAAGTTGGAGGAAGAAAACCGAGAGTTGGTTTTATCTCTCGAGGAAATTAAAGAGTGCAATTCGTCTTCTATCGCAAAAGCTTCGGACAACGCTTAACTACGTTAGAGCTGATTCCATGAAGATTGTTCTCATCACAGTAAGGTCTGAGAAGCTGAAGGAGATATAGAAATGGAAAAGATGGTTGCAGACTTGAATTCTTGCACACTTGAGTCAGAGAGTAAAGAGGCTCGTTTGAAGGACATCACGACTGAGTTGGATGATCTAAACTCTCTGGTGTTACAGTTAATAATGGAGAAAGAAGAGTCTGACATCATGACGGTGGCGATGAAATCTATACTTTTGGAGGCTAGATTAAAGTTTGACTGTGCTTTTAAGGAAATGGAATGTGAGATTGTCAAGTTGGAGGAAGATAACCGTGAGTTGGTTCTGTCTCTCAGGAAGCATGAAGAATCTCAAGCTAGTAATTCTTCTTCCATCGAAACGCTGCAGAACAAGCTTAAAACATTTAAATGTGAGATTGTCGAGTTGGAGGAAGAAAACACAGGAGTTGGTTTCCTCTCTCAAAGCAGCATGAAGATCTCAAGGCAGTTTTTCTTTTCTATCGAATCTCTTCTGAACAAACTTATAAAACGTTAGAGCAGATTCATAAACGACTGTTCTGATCACAGATTAAAGCAAGAGAAGTGATGGAGCTTGAGATTTGAAAAGTAGTGCAGACTTCGAAATTCTTTGCAACTTGAGTTAGGAAGTAAAGAGGCTCATTTGGAAAAGATTACAAAGGAGTTGGATGATTATAACTCTCTGGTGTTACAGTTAACTATGGAGAAACATGAGTCTGAAATCATGGTGGTGGCGATGAAGTCTACACTTTTGGAGGCCAAATCAAAGATTGATGAAGAGAACTGTGATCTCGTTAAAGTCCCAGCAGAAATTGAGTCAGTGAAGACGGTAGAAGAGAAACTGGCTTTTTTTTTTTTTTGCAAACAGGAGTGGCTAATGAATGATATGTGGTTTGTTAGAAAAGGCAAATGAAGAACTGGCTGAAAGTTATTGCGAAGTAAATGAATTTGAATTCGAACTACAATCATGGAAATCAGTTGCGGAAAAGCTAAAAGTCGACCTAGAACTGAACCATCGGATGAAAAAGGAAGTAGAAGATTCTCTTTTGTCTCAAGTGGCTACCGAAGTCAACCTCAAAGAAGATTTAGCAGAAAAAGAGAGAAGGGTTAACGATCTTGAAAAACAGCTTAAAGAATTAAAGGAAAAAACTCGTTTGAAATTGGCTAACGATAATGGTGCTGAGCTTGAAAAGTGGGAGCAAGAATGGGTCACAAGAGAACTTGAAGCTGCGATTCTTGCACAGTTGGAATCTGAGAAAATTCACGAGCATGAGAAGCAGAGTCTTAATCAGCTTGTGGAAGAGAAAGATCAAAGAATAAGTAACCTTCAGAATATTATGAGCTCTTTAGAGGAAGAATTTGATCACTCGTCTGCTTCTTTTTCTTCTCAGCTAGCAAATATGCAGGCAGAGATGAAACTGTTTCATGATGCTTGGGAAAAGATTAGAACAGTCGTGGTCCTTAAGGAGATTGAAGTCCAGGAAAAGAACTTATTGATCAAAGAACTGGAAAACGATTTAGAAAAGCAAACTGCGTTTGAGAAGGATTGCTTGTTTAGTGTCGAGAAGCTGTCATCCGAAAATGAAAACTTGGTGGGTTACATTGGGGGTGATCCGGTTCCGATTGTGTTTCGTGTGGGGCGGGACGTGCTGGAGTTGGATAGTATTAAAGAGTCGAGTGGATGATACTAAATTCAGGCCCGGCCGGCGCCGCGTTTATGGTATTGTAAAGTATAATAAATTAGAGACCATCAGCACTTATGGAACGGGTCAAGTAATCTTGTTGCTGGAATTGGTGAGTTATTACGTTATTTATTTTGCACTTGTCTGGCAGCTTATATCCATGGTATTCCTCAATTATTCTGTTTCAACCTGTGATGAACATAATACGAGGGTTCCCTAATATTATTCGTATTATAAAAAAGCTATCAAGGGAAGATGGGCAAATGATGGGAACTTTGAGGAGTATAATGTCGGGTTTTGATGAGAATTGCGGGCATGTGGAGTTAAAAGAACGTTTTGACCCTTTGAAAGAAAATTCACACCGCTATCAGTCTCCCAAAAGGAACATGGTAGAAACTAGTCCTGATGCGCGATCCCCGTTAAGAGCTCTCAACAATTAACTGAAGCTGCTTGACCATGGAAGCTTTTTACAAATATAACCATTTCTGAATTACATTCCCACACGTTGTTACAATGTGACTTGTATGAATCCAGTTGTTGAAATACATAACTGAAGAGGTAGAAATAGTCTTGATGAGCGATCCTTGTTAAGAGCTCTCAGCAATTAGCTGAAGCTGCTTGGCCAAGGTGTGGCGTTTTAGTTTTTACATATAACCAATGTACTTTGTTTTTCTGATTTTTTTTCCCCATGGAATACACCATGTGACTTGTATGAATCCATTTGTCAAAGTAACATAAGTGAAGATTTGCAAATTGACTTGAACTTTGAGCGGGAGTGCAGAATATCAATTTGATTATGCATAGATGAGAATGGTTGCAAGAAAATGACTCAAACTACACTATATTATCATTTATCAACACCAATGTCAAATTATAACTCCACTGATGCAAAGAGCATAGACATTTGAGTATGCTAATGTTGCATTTGGCACATAGTAGTGAGACTGGTTTTTTCGTATCGATGGAATGAACAAGAACGGGAGATTCATTTGATTGAATAATAAAAATATAACAATTTTTGTTTATTGAAAAATTGCAATATAAACTATAAAGGCATTATGCAATATATTACTGTAATAACATTGATCTTAATTAGCTCTATTAGTTAATGTTGCTTATAATATGTGTAATACGTATCAACTCTTTTGAATCAAGTGGTTATTACTGTGAATGTTTTTGGGTAATGGTCATTATGTTTGTTTCAGTATATAAGAAAAATAAACTGACCAAAAATATAAAGAATTCAGACCTCTTGGTTGGAAACATTAGACTAGCCTTGGTTCCCTCTTAGTCCATCAACACACAGTGTTACACCATATAACATCTTTATTTCTTTGTCTCTCTATGAGTTCTCCAACACAGTGTCAAAACATGGACACACATGTGCTAACTTTTTTACGAGATCACGAACACGTTATACTTTTACATTCTTACGATTAAATGAGTAGCTATCACGATTTATGTAATTTTAATCAGATTAACTAATACTAGTATGTTATCCGCGTAAAAAATGAATGACTAGGAGGAATGTAAATATGAATTTAATTTAAAATTGAAGGTAATAATTGGTTAATGACTTTTTTTTAAATGAGATGAAATCAATGATTCAAATTTATTTACAATATGGTTGAGTTAAAATCTGAGAAAAGCATGAGCAACACCGACGTGTTATTGTGTAACTTTTCACATTTAAGATGATGCTTGTGTGGTCCGGGTGGAGGGAAGTTTGGTCGGTCTCATCACATTGGGTTTGGTTAATATGGGCACGGGTGCAAGGCTTACGTCCATCTTTTCTTTGTTTTTCTCTCTTTTTCTTTAAAAAAAATATTTAAAAAAAGTACACGTGTAGTATGTATGTTTTAGTGAAAAAGTGGTGTAATAGTGATGTAAGAATAACGGATAAAAGAAAGTGATGTGACAACATGGATGAGCAAACGTTGTATCAATTACGCCTAATTCTCTTATCATGTGTTGTCAACTATGCCTAATAAGCAATTTAAAATAAGCCAATCTCGAGTTGATGAGTGTGCTTATTTCACTTTCTAATTTCATTGAAACCCTCAAAAGTCGTCTATATATGTTTAAAATGGAATGAATAAAAAGTAGTTCAACGACAAACGCTCTCTTGGTCAGATTTAGGTGGTGTTTGGTTTGGAATTTAATTGACTTAATATGAAAAAAACTGAATTTATTAAGTCATATGAAAATTGTTTGTTTATAACTTAATAGAGGAAGATGACTTAAAATATAAAGTGATAAAATTGAGGGCGTCTGCATTAAGTCATCTGTTAATTAAACATGACTTAATGAAAAAAGTAACCAAATAGGCCCTTAGTACTTACTTAGTACCCTCAATATGTATTATTTGAGAGCAAGGTGTAGGGAGAACGAATAACACGTTATTGGTGTCACTTTAGCGTCAACTCAGCGCGCTGTACCTGGTCGTTTAAATCAAATATCTATTTCGGTACAACGAGAAGGAGTTTACTATGGTCAGTGCAGTGAGATTTGTGGAACTAATCATGCCTTTATGCGTGCGCCCGAAAAGATAGGTCGACTGCTGAGCCCACTCTGGCTCAGCCGCACCACCCTGGGTGCGAGCCACCGGAGAAGCAAGCTATTACAGCGAGCGGCTGGAGCAGTATGGAGCATCCCTCAAATAACTATCTAATAACTAAAACACCCCGCCCCCACCCTCCACCCAACAAAAATACCAATAACAAGATACGTCTCACAAAACCCCCACCAAAAATACAATAAAAAAAATATTCACTCACTTAAAAAACAGATGACACAAGTTAGTGCGTTCTAAATCACAAATGACACAAAGTGGCGGTGTAGTATGACATGCCAATGGCGTACCGTTGGTTTTTTTTTTCTTTTCCATAGAGCACTTGATACCTTGCTCTCGTTAATGTCTACAATGGAGTCTTGTACCATTATTTCTAGCATATCCCATTATTCCCTATTTGGTACGAATATTAATCCAAAGCATTTGCAAACGTTTAATTCAACTTATGAAAAGTTGAACACAAGTCCCACACACTATTTTAGCTTCTATGCAACTTATAGATCCTAGTAATATATAAATTAATCGTGTATTTGGTCTTTTTTTTCTCCCTTATGTCAAAATCTTTCGTATAGACGAAACTTGGACCAACTTATTAAGAGGGCCGAGTGTTATATTAGTTAATTTGGGTGAGCAAAAGTTGTAATTTGGGTGAGCAAAAGTGTCATGTTTGATCGTATTGTGTCTCATTCGTTTGAGTGGTGTTCTAGTAGAGGAAAAAATTTCTTTTCTAATTGGTCGATGTAGTTACAAAGCCCAATGACTCTTTGTGTGTATTTGTTTTTCTAGCGTCTCGCTAGTTTTTGTTTATAAAATTGCCGTTCAACAAAAAAAGTAAAATCTTAAAATTTTAGAAAGGCCGTGGCCCTCCCTTATCTCCACTAAAATCTGTCCATGATTCTTTCGTTATATCATATCACCAAAATATAACATGTGTAATAGATTTTCAATGTTACAGATTGTTGAACGATCATACAGTTTTTTTAAAAGCAAAAGGGATTTTAATAGGGCTGAGCAAAGTGACTCGAAAATCGAACCGACGCGGACAAACCGAGCCGAACCGAGCTTATTCGGTTCGGTTTTCGGTTTTGGATATGTATTTCGGTTCGGTTCGGTTCGGCTCAAACCCGACACTTAGTCGGTTCGAACTATGTAAATCGAACCGAACCGAGCCGAACCGACCTTATTCGGTTCGGTTTCGGTTTATATACGGTTCACTCGGTTCGGTTCTCGGTTTGCAAAATTCCTTTAATCGGTTTCGGTTTCGGTTCAGTTTTTTCGGTTCGGGTCGGTTCCAACCCGATACTCACCATTTTAACGAAGAAAAACTAGCAATAAACTAAAGATTAAAAAAAATAATCAAAACCAATTACAAATTGTAAGCAACAAATTGTAAACAACAAACCCCTACAAACATTACGCTCAACAACTCTAAAATGGTCCTATATCTACTCAAATTCACATAAAGTCAATTAAATCTCTTATTATTAATTTTGTTAACCAAATATTATTGACTTACACCATACTTTTCTAAAAAACGGGGATTAAGCCGCGTCTTCGTTGCTGGGGTTTGCCTGAAAGTTTTGTTGTTTTAAAATCAAAAGCAACTAATATATAAGAAAAGCTTCGTTGCGTCGCGTGCTAAGCTATAAATTTGATGCTACTTTAGTCCATGTCAGTTCAAGTCCAAATATAGATATGAAAATATAGTATTGATTCTCATATCATTGAAGTTACCTAAGTTTAAATATATCAACATATGAGTTTGTCCGGTCAAAGCGAATGCTAAACATGAGTCATCAACAAAAGCTATTTGGTTGCTGAAAGCGATGGTTTTTTTCTTCAAAATGAGCCACGAAATTTGATTCTTTTAACCACACAAATCAATCACGAATCCAACCTGGCTCTGGTACCAATTGTAGGATCGTTTAAATCATAACACGGGTGATGATTCGAGTGGTTTAGCTAGTTTCTAGTGAGAGAAACACAAGAGAGAGATTCTAGAGAGAGAGAGTGTATGTGTTTCTATGAAATGATAAATGACTAGCTTGCCTCTTCCAAAGTTGGAAGAGGCTATATATAGGACTTACAATATACCGGGTATTAGTACCCGACTTAAAACCGAAAAACGTACTATTAACTATTAAACTACGAACTATTATAAACAATAAATATACGGGGTGACCGAGTCTTTTACTCATATCTAACAGATCACCGTATCTAAAGAATTTCCGATCACTCTTTCCTTTCTTCTTATCCATTTGTCGAAATGACTTATTTTCTTCTCTTGGTTGCCTAACAAATTTACCCTTTCTTCTAAAGAACTTTTTAAAGTTTCTTACAGCCATAACATATTCTTCGTCATCAATTCCGGATGTCAAAGTTTCATCATCACTAGACTCTTTCTTAGCTTTCATGGCAATGGACTTAACTCTTTCCTTTTTGCCTCTATAGATTTTAGAATATTTTTCCATGACAACTTCATGTACTTTTAGATTGCCGATAAGCTCGTCTAGAGCTAGTGATGACAAATCTTTTGATTCTTCAATCGTCGTGACCTTTGCTCTTCATTTAGGATGCAGAGCCCTAAGAAACTTCCTAACACAGTTCTTGCTAGAGAAACCTTCATTAAAAGCTTTAAAACTAGTAATAATAGTGGTAAATCTAGCAAAACCGCTATCAATAGATTCTTCTTCAAGGATAGTAAATTGTTCATATTGTTGAACAAGAAGATCAATTTTATTATCCTTTACTTGGCCATTACCTTGATGTGTGATTAACAATGATTGCCAAATATCTTTAGCCGTTTTACACATAAAAATTCTTTCGTATTCCTTTTTAGGTAATGCGTTATAAAGAACCATTTTAGCTTCATTATTTTTAGCAAGTTTTCTTTCAAGATTATCATCTTGTTGTTCAAAAGGAACTTCTTCTAAAATTTGGGTAACTTTGCCTTTGGCAACCGGTGGAAAATCACCATTCAAGATAATATGCCAAAGATCTAATCTGTTGCTTTCACATAAGTTTCGAATCTATTTTTTCACTCTATAAAACAATCGCTTTCGAAAAGTGGTGGTCTTTGCATAGATTTCCCTTCTAGGTATTTATCCGAATCCATAGATCGATTCAAGCTTCAATGTACAATATACGTTAAAGATCTTGGGTGACCTGGCTCTTGATACCAATTGTGGAAACTAGAAGGGGGGGAGTTGAATAGTTTTTACCGTTTTATAAATAAAACTTAGATTGTTGGCTTATGTGAATTCAAGAGATATACACAAGTGTATATGACAGCAATGCAATAAGTAAATAAGTAATCTACGAAGTATAAACAAGTAAGGATAGGACAGATCAAACCGATGACACAATGATTTATAGTGGTTCGGCTACGAAGCTCCTCTTCGCCCTACTCCACTCCTCAAGTACCCAACTTGAGAGTTTTCTTCACTATGTCAACAAGCTCCCTTTAGGCGGAGAAAACCGTACACGTCGCTTATACTTTTTTCGGTACTAAGCTAAATATTGAGTTCTACTTCGAGATAGAACCAATCTAACACACTATGTATTTTGTGGCCTAAATACTAACATATCATACACATATAATACACACAACACACAACACAAGAGATACAAGATAAATGATTATCACAACCGTGATAACACAACTAAACTAATAACACTTGAAGCTTCACGTCTTCGTTAGTGTTTTTCACTAAAGAGTGGAATGAGTTGATCACTTGTAATGGATTATGAAACAAGTATAATGATCAAAGAATATGAAAATGATAAAAGCCAGAGAGAAAAATATTTGTGAAGAGTTATCTAAAATGAAGACTTCAGGTTGCTATTTACAGGCAACATTTGAAATTCAAAATATGTCCCAACTAGCTGTCGCACGGATCCACGGATCTACCATAGCCTGGATCCGTCCTTTGGGTTTGCTGGATCCGTAGGGTACAACTGGGAAAGCTTTTGTCTTTTTATGATTAACCTCAAATCTTAACAAATTATTGTTTTGTACTTATAAATCTAGTTTATTAAAATTCTTCTAGATGTAAAATATTTCTTATCACTAATAAGGAAAGATCTTCTAAATTTGGGAAGATTTGGAAAGATTTAGAAAGATTGTTTCTACTTATGGTTAATCCTATTTTGTCGTACATGATTAACATAACTAGCTTATAATTAATCATGTGTTTATTTAAATCATTTGATTAGAAAAGGTTTATGTAAATGATAATATTTTTCTTTGATCGTTAACAATGTTTAACAATGCCATAATCACACCTTAAGTGATTTGTCGTCGTCAAGTAAACTTTTGACTAAATAACTTGTTTACTTAAACTTTTACGTAGTATGGCATTATATTTGTTATCATCAAAACATGAAGATCATTAAATATAAATATCGTTTTTACGCGAATATTTGTATTAACACATCATTATCTATTGATTTCAAACATAACACGGTGTCTTTGCAAAATGAAATTCCACAGACTTACAATTTCTTTTGAGTATACTTTGAAATAATTTGACTAAGAGTAACTGATAAATCAAGATGGTTAGTAGAGTTAGTTATCACCTAAAAGCTGATAATGCATCTCTTTAACAAATCAGTGTATCTTCGTGGCTCAAGGTCACTTTACTAAAAGGAAAACTCATTCCCATGCGAATCAATTGTTTTTTATGAAAAGTTTTTCTTCCACACAAATGATGTTATTTCTCTAAAGATTGGTAAGATGAACACTTTTGAGCATGAGAAACATAAAAAATTCTCGTTCATTCTTACATCTTTTATTTTGTAGAAATAGTATCCTCGAACTTAATTTAAGTGAGGATAAACAAAAACATAATGAGAGATAAAAATCGTATGTAAAAAAAGAGCATACGTCTTGTGTCAGAAAAAGCAAGTAAAAAAGCACATGAGAAAGAAAATGACATAAGTATGGGCAAAAAGAATTGCTCGTCCATACAAAACAGACAAAGAGAATAAAAGCCAAAATTGAAATATATGTGCTTAAGTTTGTATTCATGTGAAACTAATCCATCTTTGAATCTTAATATCAGAATTAAACATGTCTCGAGCAAATCCATAAGCATCAATTATTTCTGAAGAGCAGCTGGTTCCAACAGATAACAAATTCAAGATCACAAAGAGCAACGAGCGAATTGCCTCAGATTCAAACATCTATGATTCATTGCTGAGACTTGATGTTTCAATTCTTAAACACCACAAACTGTACAAACCAATCTCTTTAACTGCAACAATATCAGTCATATACATGCAGCAGTTCTAGACAACCTTGACACATAACTCAAGCACCAACACATTTCACTTCCAACTTGACACACAACAATTCACTCTTAATGTTGAACTTCTTCGCACTGTGCTGCAGATGCCACCAAACGTTACCAACAAACCTTTCACCAAACCTCCCACAAAAAATGAACTACTCACTTTCATCAAGACATTGGGTTATGATGAAGATCCAAAACAAATGATGACCGCAGTTTTACACTTCATTGCTACAAGACTCTATCAACCCTGGAGAGCTATTTTGAATGTCCTTAACAGATGTCTCACGGGAAAAGAAAAAAGCTTTGATAAAGCAAGACTGCTGGTGCTTTAAATCCTTTGGGGCATCATTCACTTAGCCAATTTAGATTATGCATCACTAATTTAAGATGAATTCAAATGGCAAGCCTTAGACAGGATGACAATGCCAACTAAGCAGACAAAGCTAACATATCCTTGTTTCACAAAGCTCATTATAGATCACTTCTGATCCACAAACAAAAGTATTCCTCAACGATCTAATACAGACATGCATAGTGAAGGATAGGATTCACCTTTGTATAATATGATTAACAATATAGATGGTGAATTCAAGCTTGTCATGGAGATACCAGATACAATGATTAATGATACAATAAAGCAATCAGTTGGATATAAAGTATATCAGTCTAAGAAGAAACAAAGTGAGGAAGAGGATGCTCAAGAGGAATTAGAGAAGCAAAATGTATCTACAGTAAAAAAAGGACGGGGTAAAGGTTATATGTGCTTAGGTAACAAAGAAGTGAATGTCTCGAGCAAGCCTAAGAAAGATGTTGTTCCAAGGAGAAAAAGAACGATCACTTATGCTGACAATCTCCTTGAAACTGAAGATGAAGCAGTTTTGCTTGCAAAATCAGTTAGCACTGAGGAACAGAGACATCAACAACAAGGCATCATGACACAGCTGGTCATTGAAAAAGAAGTGAATATAGAATTTGAAGAAGGCTTTGCTGCAGAAAAAGGAAAGAAACTCAAAGGTATTGCAACCGAAGATCCAACAGTTCAATCACTTTTTGACTTATGAAAAGGATTCAAACTTGAGAGTATAAGACAAGAAATACAAGCAAGCAAAGGAGGAGGGTCTAGTGCGGCTAAAGATGGAGAGGCTGAATACTTCTCAGATACTGATAGTGATGCAACAACTAGCTCTTCATGGTCAAGTGATAAAGATGATGCTTAAAAATTCTGATATGGACATATCTGATGATGATTCAGATAAAGGAGATGATGATGCATCAAGATTTTAGGTATTCATATATGACAAGTCAAAGGAACTACCCAAGTTTACACCCGTCAGTCCTACTGTTACCTGCTCATCTATGAAGGATTACACAATGCTCCTAAATGATCAACCTGAGAACGAATTAACGGATTTAATGCATGGACCAGTGTATACTGAGACACATACAACCTTTCTGGTAGCTAACCTAGAGGGAAATCCTTAGGTAACAAGCTTTTTATTAGGTGCATTTGAAGTACCATTAGGTACAAATGTAGATGTGCAAGCAACTGAATTTGTTTTGCAGGAACTGTTTGAGGACGCACCTGATCATCAAGTATCATCTCCACCAGCAACTACAACACATAACCTGATCACAAATCCCTAACAGATTTCAATTCAAGCAAAAGCAAAGAAGCTTGTTGCAAAGGCTAGGCACACAAAGCTAAATTTCAAACAGGTAGTTGAAAAGAAGTTTAAAGAATATGATCAGAAGCTGGAAGCTCTATCAACAATCATTGTTCCTGAAGCTATAGAAAAGTCTGTCCAAGTGAAGGTCCTTATTGAAGTAAAGAAACAACTGCCTACACATGTGCCAAAAGAAATAGCTAATTTTATCAAGCCCCGTCTTAACAATACTGTGCTTGAAGTTATGAAGAATAATCTAATCAATCTTTTCACTACACCATCACCAACAACCACTGATGATCTCTTAGAAATGAAGTTAAAGACAAAGCTGTATAAAAGGATGTACCAGAATAAATCTTTTGACACTTATGAAATACATCAACATCTTCATAATATCTTGTTTAAATCCATCTCCCTTGATCAAGAATACCTAAATGCACAAGACACATAGCCAACCTTAAGAAAAAGGCCTCATGATGATCAGGATCCTCCCAATGACCGTTAAGGGGAGAAGAGAAGTAAAAGAAGGAAGGATGCAAGATAATCCTCTTCTAAATCGTCAAAGAAAGATAAAGCTCCCATGGATTCTATTCAAGATGACATTTCTGCTGATAAACCCCAAGACAGAGAAGAAGAACTTATACAGAAACATCCCAACACGGAATGGTTTTCTAAGAAGTCCGGGTTAGTAGATGCTGCTAAGAGAAAGTCCAAATCGTTTGACATGCTTTTGAAGTATAACATTGATCAAGACGAACTATAAACCTCACCAAGCCCATATTCTACTTCTCAGGAACAGATCATAAGATACCATACACAACAAACTGGAACTGAAAAGTGAGTTATCTACCTTAACAAGTACGCTGTAAAATCCCTTATGCAGCGTGATGAAGTGCACAAGTTCTGTGATGGTACTCTTTGAAGGTTCAAGACAATTTGCTGAAGATGTTGAATGAAATGGGTCGTGGAAACGTGACGTTGGACGGTAGAGAATGGACCAAGAATGACATCAAGAGATCGAAGGCGATGCTTGAGAAGATTGACAAGACACTAAAGCACGGAGATTAGCTCATAAGACTTGAAGAATATGTTGGCTGAAGAACAAAGACAATTAACACACGCTTATTTGTAAGACCTTAGTAACCACCCCTTAGGTCGATTACTAGGTCATATATCATGTTTAGTCATTGTCGGTTATGTACGTTGTTATAACTTGTAATATCCCACATCACCCCCTTAGGAAAACCTAGAAGCAATCCCATGCCTATATATAGGAGGCTAAGGGGAGGGATGTGAGTTGGTGATTTCTATTTTCTCACTTGTTAGTTGTGGAGTGAATGCTATGCGTGGCGTAGTGGCGCTGAGCGAGTCTAAGGCGTCTCCTTCGCTATTGTGTTGGCTAGTGCATGTGAGGCCAAGTGGTGATTGAGCGAGGCGCGTTCGTTTTGATGTTGGGTTGGCGCTTTATGTGTGTTGGGGGGTCGCTGGCTGTTTGCGCGCTATGTGTGTTTGGTTTTGTCGGGGGCGGGAGGGTGAGTGTGTGACAGATGCGGAAGCATCGGTTAGAGAGATGTAGTGGAGAGATGTACGTCTGTGCGCGGTTTGGACGTGGTTGATTCGTGGGTTTTCTGGGAGGGTGTTGGTTCTGGGTGTGCGGGGATGTCGGCATTAAGCTTTGGTAGCGTTGAGTTTTGTGTGATGTGGGGCATGGGAGAGGTCTATATACTTTGGGTTGTTATGACGGTGTTAGGTTATGTATGTTTGTGGACAGGTGTCTTGTGGAGGGTGTGGTATAGGGGGGTGCGGGGTGTGATGTGGGTTGCGAGCGGTGATGATGATGTGGTCAGTGGAGTGGAGGGTGTTGTGGAGTGGAGGGGGTGTGGTTCGGGAGTTCGTGGGATAGGGAGGGGCGTGTAAGGGGTGAGAGAGAGACGGGAGCGTGGTAGCGTGAAGCGGGAGTGCCACAAGGAGAGCTAGCAACAGAGCGTGAGAGACGAGAAACACGAAGCGGGAGAGAGAAAGAGAGAGAAAGAGAGAGAGAAGAGGGAGCAAGAGGAGAGAGAGAGAGGAGAGGAGAGACGGGTGAGAAATGGAGAGCAGAGCGCAGATGGAGCGAGAGAGAGAGAGAGAGAGAGAGAGAGAGAGAGAGAGCGAGAGAGAGAGAGAAGTGAGACGAGAAGAGAAAGAGAGAGAGAGACGGAAGAGGTAAGCGTGTGAGGAAGATAGAGAGAAATAGGGGGTAGGAGAACACGAGAGCGGAGTGAGGGGAGAGAGAGAGAGAGAGAGAGAGGAAGGGAGATAAGCGAGGAAGAGTGAAACAAGAACAGCGAGAAGTAGTGAAAGAGGCGAAAAAAGGCGAGATAGATAAGAGAGAAACGAGAGAGGAGAAAAAAGATTGAGAGAGAGAGGGAGAGGGGGAGGGAGAGAGAGAGAGTGAGAGAGAGGAGAGAGAGAGAGAGAGAGAGACGTAGAGAGAAAAAAGAAGAGGAATAGGAGAGAGAGAAAATAAGAGAGGAGAAAAAAAGAGAAGAGAGAAGCAAAATGGACGAGGAGAGAAGAAAATGGAGAGAGAGCAGGAACGAGGCGAGAGATAGACGAGAAGGGAGAGAGAGCGAGAGAGAGAGAGAGGGGAGAGAGAGAGAGAGAGAGAGAGAGAGAGAGAGAGGGGGTGGAAAAGTGAAGGAGCGAGAGGAAGAGAGAGATGAGAGGGAGAGAGGAGAAAGAGAGAGAGAGACAGTAGAGAGAATAGAGACGGGTGGGAGCGAGGAGGAGAGAGAGAGAGACAAGGGGGAGAGAGGAAAGAGGGAGAACGGCCACGGACGGGGAGCGCGAGATAGAGGAGCAGAGAGAGAGATGGAGCGAGAGAGACACTAGAACGAGAGCAGGGCTTGCCGAGAGAAGCGACGAGAACGAAAGATGCGAGCATGCGCAGTTACCTACCGCACGAGGAGATCCACGAGCGGGCGCTCGTCCTCCTCTCTCATTCTCCTCCTACAACCTCTCTCTACTTTCGCTCTCTTCTGTTCTCTCTCTCTCTCTCCCTCTCTCTCTCTATCTCTCTCTATCTCTCTCTCTCTCTCTCTCTCTCTCTCTCTCTCTCTCTCTCTCTCTCTCTCTCTCTCTCTCTCTCTCTCTCTCTCACTCTCTCTCTCCTTCTCTCTCTCTCTCTCCCTCTCTTTCCCTCTCTTTCCTTTCTCCCTCTCTCCCCATCTCCTCTCTCCCTTACATCTCTCTCATCGCTCTCACTCTCCCACTACTCTACTCTCCCATCTACCCCTCTCCCACTTTCCCCTACTCTCCCCCTCTTCACCCTCCTCTCTCTCTCTCACACACTCTCTCCCCCCCTCTCTCTCTCTCTCACTCTCTCTCTCCCTCTCTCTCTCTCTCTCTCTCTCTCTCTCTCTCTCTCTCTCTCTCTCTCTCTCTCTCTCTCTCCCTCTCCCTCCCTCTCTCTCTCCCTTCCTCTCTCTCTCTCTCCCGAAACTATATGTATGTTGTATGTTTATGATATTTCTACACATTATGTCTGTATTTAATTTTTTGTACTTTATATACTGTTAATTTTATTTACTGTAATTTGATTTATATTTATAGAAGTGTAACTGTTTCCCTACAATCTTAAAACATAATCCGTGTAATAGAATTTAAACAATTTTGTTAAAATCGGATTAACTTTATTAACCAATTTAACCGTTTTATAGTCGAATCCAAGATTATGTTTCTTTGAAAAATCAGTTATTTAATTAAACATAATTTTGATTAACAGATTGGGTGCTAAAGATCTAAAACGATTTCTAAAATCAGTTTTTGAAATTAAGATTGTGTTTCTATCAAACAGATCTATTTAGTTTGATTGTTTATTTGTTTTGTTTAAATGTATATTCATTGAAACAAAGATTGAGTTTATATACTTATTAGTTTATATTGAAACTAAGATTGTGTTTCTCTTAAACTAATCTATTAAGTTTGATTATTTATTTGCTTTGTTTAAATCTAGATTCATTCTTGCTCAAAAAGAAAAAAATCTAGATTTATTGAAACTAAGATTGAGTTTCTTTGAAGCATGTTTTGTATGAGTTTATAGAACTCACGATTGAATTTCTAAGATACTGATTTTAAAACAGTTTATTACTCCGTAATTGTTTGTGTTTGATCTTTCAGAATAACGACACTATTTTGACTACTCTTGTGAACGTAACTGATGAGCTGGTTACTAACAAGGTTGTTAATCATGTTGAAAAATCAAAAAAATTCATGAGCAGAATTTTTAGAGGTGGTAGAAAAATTCAAACTCTAAATAAATTACTAATATACACATTGAGTGACAAATCCACTGTCGTTTTGACAGTGGGCCACTTGCTACAGTAACGAGCTCCTATTTTGGGTCAGCCCGATTTTAGTTTTTTTTAAAATTATTTTGTTTTTGTTTTTTTTAAAAAAAATTTGTATGCACAAAGTAGGAGGGAAAAAATAGTAACAAAAAATTCGCGATTTATTAAGATAAAAAAATAACACCGGAAACATCTTCGATACCTAAAACAATTGAAAAATAATCGATATGTTCACAAACGTACAACCCATTATATTAAAAAAAAACCCATATAGCAAAAAAAACAACACTTTAAACATGAGGCCCAACACATAAGCCATATAAAAAAAATATTACTAATATACAAATTTGTCGACAAACTAGCCTAAAATTCGCATAAAATGTGGCTAAAAATCTGGCCCAAAGTAAAAAAAAAAAAAAAACAAAAACGGGCCCTCACTTTTAAACTATTAACGAATTTTTCTTACACTAAAAATCCCGTAAAAAAATTAACAAAAAAAAGGTCACGTTTTTATTGTTCACAATAAACTTTTTTTACATCTCATTACGCCCAAATAAAAAGATACGATACCGTCCCAAAAAAAGAAAATAATTACGGTGAAAAAATAACACCGAACCCAACGCAAATTTTTTTTTCCCGAATCATACAAAAAAAAGGAAATATCCCGGGAAAAAAATTTTTTAGTGCCAAAAAAAAACACCAAAAATAGCACTAAAATCAAAGCCCAAATAAAAAAAAAATACAAACGGACCCTCACCTTTTAAACGTATTTACGATTTTTCTTACACAAAAATTCCGTAAAAAATTTTACAAAACCGTCCCCAAAAAAAAGAAAAAATTCGGGTAAAAATATTACGCCCTCCCAACGCAATTTTTTTTTCTCCGAATCATACAAAAAAAGAAAATATTAAAAATTAGCCCCGCATAACGCATCGTCCAAAAAAAAAACCCCCCGAAACGTAAAAAAAATTATTCGGGAAAAAATTAGCTCCGCCGCAACGCGCGGGTTCATTTGCTTGTTTTATACGAGATACGAACAGCCGCTCTAACGTTAAACAGCATGTGGCCCATAATTCATACATAGCCCAAGTAGTGTGGCGTCATAACAAAAACGTACCAAATTATTGTTGATTAATTCTATATTTAAATGGAGTAAATGAAACTTCTTGTGATTCCTTGTTAAACAAGGACCTTGTAGAGCAAGGGATGATGACATTATAAATATAAAGCTTTTATGGTCACAATTTAATAATTCCATACCACACCATAAAAACAACTTCCTCTCGTTTTTCCACATTAGCCCAAGAAAACCAAAAGATTTAACTTCGACTTTTTGGGTGTAATATTCGACTTTTGCTCATGCGATTAACTGAATTCCAACATTCGACTAAAAATCACTAGTGATGTTCATTAGCACCTTCGAGTTTGTATAAGACTAATTTGAACAATAAGATAAAAAGTCTTGAGAAGTTGATAACTTTACTTGCAAGCAAAGGTACACATTCTACGAACACCCTATGGTTAATTTGTTTTGTAGTTTTGTACTTTTAGAGTTTTAAATTTTTTCATACATCTTTGACGACATCAAATTGGATTGTACGCATATGTAAGAAAGCATTATTCGTACACCTTGATGCTTACTAGTTTCATAATTAATTGATGTTGAAACAAAAAAGAAATTGTGATATGCTTGTAGAATTTGAGGTATGATTTATTATTTACCACTATTTATAGTGGTAAAACCCTAATACCTTAAACCCACAAACGGGCTTGAGTCTATTTATTCATTAATACTCCCTCGCAGTCCGAGCGGCGAAATCGCAAAAGCTCGGACTGGAGTAGTAAACTAGAAAAGAAAAGAAACAAAAAAGACAAAACATTAAAAGAAATAATAGCGATGAAGACATCCGACGAATATAACCGAAGCACGAACAACAACATACGATTGTGTGGATTTGTGACCTTAGCACAAATCACCAACACAAATAACGATTGTGTGGATTTGTGACCTTAGCACAAATCACCAACACAACAAACAAATAATAAAACTTAAAAAAAAAACATAATAGCTGCTGCACCACGGTCTTGTTGATCAATAAACAGATCTTCAGATCAGACACAAGTAAAAAAGATCACGATAATATTGGAAGGATGGCTGCGGATGAACGATTGAGTCATTGCAGTTTCTTTGAGGGCTGGTGATGATGACGATGGCGGCTAGGTTTTTTTTTTTTGATTTTAGGTTTGACGGGGATCCCTCCGAATCATCGACGAGTTGTCGATGACCGGAGGACAACTATTTTGTGAAGAAGGTTAGTGTTTTTGAGCGGAAGATACGTGATTAGGGTTTAAGATCTTAATGGCTGATACCATGTAGAATGATAGAAACCCCTTGAGGTATGATTTATTATTTACCACTATTTATAGTGGTAAAACCCTAATACCCTAAACCCACAAACGGGCTTGGGCCTATTTATTCACTAATAATGCTCTCCCGGTTACATATTATTTGTCGACATTTTATTTCAAGTTGTCTCGAATTAATTTTCTTATAATAAAATTAAATAAAATAAAACTTGATAAAGTTTTCAATATAATAATTACTTGAAATTATTATAACAAAATTTATAAAAGCACTGACTATTTAGTTAAACTTGATATTTTGCGCAATAATTATCATGTTTTTAACTGCATACAATAAGAAACTACATTCAAAGGAAACAAATAATTTGCTTAAACATTTTTAAAATGAGATATTTTTTTAAATTAACGTTATACTACAACTACTAATGTTTATTCATAACCTCCTCCAACCCAATATTTTATTAAAATATTTTTTTCTTACTCTTCCACTTACACAATTTATACATACAACAAATCTCAATGTTTTTACCATTTATCAACAACCCAACTTAACATATAATTTTTTTTATATTTAATTAAATTATTTAAAATTTCACATAAATTATATATTAAAAAAAATTCTATTTAATAAGTCTGATCTAATCATTATACAGAGTATGGCATATTATGTATTGAGGCCCAATTAACTTAATTTTGATAATCATGTTCAGCCCACCACATGAATACCATATAACCCTAAAATCATTCACTGCCCTAATTTCTCTCATATGTATCCAGCCACAAACAAAACCCAATTTCTTTATCACTATACGCAGCAAGAAAGATTTAATGATTCTTATAAAAACCACAACGAAACCCACAAACAAAACCCCATTTCATTTTAATCAAAGGGAACCACGACAAACCCACGATGAACACAAGAATCCTTTTTGCATCAAGATCTTGTATAAGGTCAAAAGTAGGTTGTTTTAATTTGGTTTTTAGCTTAAAGATTGATGATGAATTTCTCTAATACTTGTGTTTTAAGAACACGTTTTTGAGTATTAACAGAGGAATACGAGATTTTTGATAGTTCTTTTCCATTTTGATTTGTTTTTGGTAATGGTTTGATTATGTTCTTCTTCTCCTTCTTGTTATTTCTCGTTATTACATGCAAAATTCAATTAAGTAAATAAAAATATGGGTGACTATTAATATTGTGACATGTGGCGAGGTTGGTCTTGATATTTGAAGATCACTGAGTGAACTAATCGGTAGAAGGATTGGGTCGCTTATGTACTTTTTCTAATTTAATATGTGTTTTGTACCTCCAACCGGTTGGATCAGAATCACCAATAAACATAGTCTAATTTCTTTAAAATTGAGGAAAGACCCTTTGTATTTAATGACAACTTTCTTAACTTTTAAAAATTAGTTTTGAAATTTTTTGCCAACTTTTAAAATTATACCCATATTATCTTTTACCGCTTACTGAAATGTTTGACTCGATTTATTTTATACACAAAACACTAAACAATTTGGCAATTGTCACTTTATTATTTTGTTACTATGCACCGATACCACCTAGTTAATCTATATCTTCATTCAATGTAAAAAAATAATATAATTATTGATGCACATTGTATAATTTTTAATACAACATTTCATCACAATTAAGTAATTTAATGTAAAAAGATTAAATAATAAAAAAAAGCACATTGTATAAACTAATTTTTTAAACTTAAACATCACAAAATTTAAAGCACAAAATATAAACTAAAATGAAAAACACATGTTATTATACATATTGTACAAACTAATAAAGCACATGTGATGGTACACATGGTTTTGAAACCGGATCGGACTAACTGGTTCAACCGAGAACTGGAGTTGCCACATGTTCGACTAGCCAATAAAAGTCGTCCCAAAATGAACCAGAAAGGAATGCCTGGAATCGGTAAAAACGGGTATAAACTGGTGAACCGAGCTAATCAACCCATCAATGTTATTTTGTTAGTGGCTAGACTTTAATCACAAAATGCATGCCGCCGCAACGCGCGGCGGATACTTTTCTTTATATAAAAAAAAACTCTAATAATTTACAAAAGTTAGTGAAGTAAATAACACAACAATTGACAACATATGTAACTAGTTCAAAAATGTTTAAACGTGGCCCATATAGCCCAAGTAGTGACGTCATAACAAAATCTTATACTATAAATAAAGGAGCAAAATCCTCGCACAAACAAAACCGTCAGTTGCCACCACCTTCTCTTTTAAACTCACCAGCCGCCGTTCATCATCGTTAATGCCGGTATGATTTCTTTGTTATATCAATAACCCTTTAACTATAACATGTTCTTTTTAAGATCAAACTAATCAAATCGATATTTTCTATAATGTACTTTCTAATCTTTGAATGTGAGCGTTGAACTCATGCGGGTTGTGCGATGGTGATGAATCTTGATGTAGATAGTTTCTTTTTATGTTTTTGATCAATGTGTGTTGGTTTCTTGGATTCTTGATATATTTAGTTTGTGGGTTTGAGTTTTAAGTGTTTGATGAAACTAAGGTTAAAGTTTTAAATGATTAAGGTATAGTATCATTGTTGACGCTTTGGTAATAATATATGATTATCAAGAAACTTGTGTTCCAAGTATGTTTATGTATGTGGTTTTGGGAATTGGTAAATTTGCACCGAGGATGGTGCCTTATGTATGAAATAGGTGATATTACTAGGTTTTTGTTATTGAGCGATACGGTGATACCTATTCAACTAAGATCATGTACACTACTATCAAGAAGTGGTATGAGGATGCGGTGGTCAATAACAAATAATTAGCAAGTGTATAAATTAATAAAAAGAGTGGTGTAAAATGGTTTTGGTACCTTGGGGCATGCCTTGAATTAGGGAATAGATGTTCGACTGGCTAACTTTATTATTAGTGGTAAGGACCTTTAAAAGAATCTAGTAAAAGGTTCTAAAAACAATTTAAACACAAACCTTTTGACTTACTCGGTATGTCTAAGCAGGTCCAAAAGAATAGACTAAGGTCTCTGGTTTTCGAGTCTTCCATCGCTTTCCTTTTTTAATTATGCACCCAGGTTAAATATAGGTGGAACTCTGCAATAGATGTGCTCGATGAACATTGTTCTTGGGGCTTCTTACAATCTTAAGCATAGCCGATCCTTGAGACAGAAAAGTTCAATGCTGACCCCACTTGTCTAAATGCTCTTCAAGGGAATTTGTTGATGCTTTATATGTAAACAAACAGTACAGTACACACTAAACATCCATTAGCCATTATTAGCATTATGAATACACAGTGATATTCCTATAATTAGCTGTATATGTTGTATATTAGCTCATTTTTGGAAATAGTCAGAATACACGCATTCCCTCAAATGCATAACCATTCATTCAGTAAAGTAAGTTCAAATCTTTTGGACAAAATGAGACTTTACTCTTACTACCACGGTAAACTACAATCAAGAACTAGTTGCGGTATTTAGATGATTTCGTGGTATCCGGATGCACAATATCTGTTTTGATGTCTGATAGGTTGGATGTATAAAATTCTTTGTTTTTGATGATTAAAAAAAAAGCTTGATATCTAGTACTGTACATTGCTGAATTCTGTTTTGATGGAATGTAGGTAGGTCATTTGCTGCTATTTGTCATGACTGTTTTCATTAGATGATCTCCAATATATTAGTTTCATGTATGGCATCTTATGTTAGGACTTACTACAATTGATCGTGATGCACCCAAATCTTATAAAATATAATTACTTTTACTCGCAATTGATCTTTCTTGCTAAAAAGAAAATGTTTGACCTTTATAGTCAACTGGTACATGCTTTCAAGTATGTTTGACAAAATTTGAGTCATTGATACGTGATATATACTTGCTGAATCTGACCTATTTTTGTTACTGTCTGATTCTATTTGTGTTTTGGTATATTGCCATGTATCACCCAGAAAAGATATTAAAATGAGTCTATTTGTATGAAAAAGAACTCACAATCTTATATCCAGCAGATCAAATGTTACATAAATGCTCAGTATACTCAGACATATACTTAACCAGTTATGCATATCTGTTTATAAATCTTTATGTATTACTTCCTAAACAAATCAATATGAAACTCCCCTGCACCGTATATCTATTCTAATTAATATATTTAAAAGATATTTCCTCATTAATTCAGGTGACAAAGAAAATTTACAGATACACACACTAAATGTACAGATATTCACATATAAATGTACTTAATTAGCGTATATTACTTTACTTACATATATGAATGAATTAAAACAACATTGCCCTTTAAAACCTACTACAGAAAAGCCTCGCTTGCATAACGTGGATACATGGTTTGTTTTCATTACAATGGTGTTTATGTCAAAAACAATTTTAACGTGGTTTCAAACTCTTTACATTTGCTTGCATATCCTTTTGTATTGTTTAGTGCTTTTATTTATACTGTATGTATATGCTGCTGAAGTTCTTTGATTGTTATGGATAGATGAATTATGGGCGAGCGATGGCATGGTGTTCTCATTGTGGAAAGGATTGTGATACAAATCATGATGATACAATCAATATTACGTGAGTTATTTTACCTTTTTGGCATTTTCATTAGCATTTGCAAAACTTTGTTTATGTTTACATAGGTGTTCAAGTTATGACCCTTTCATGATTTTACTTACAGATGCTGTGTTGACTGTGGGAAAGTTTTATCGGAAGGTGCTTATTTTAAGTCACCGAGAAGACCCTTACAGAAAGGTACATGATGATTATTATTCAGTATGTTATCCTAAAAAAGTAATTATATGTTCTTTTCTATTAATTAGTTGATCACACACAATTACAGTATTGCCAAACTTGTCTTCTCATGTTGCAGGGAATGTTGCAAATTATGAGATAATTTACAAGAAGGCCAAAGTTTCGCATACCTCAAGACATAATAAGGTTCGTAGTTTTCGAACATTTTAGGTATTTTGCTACAAAAGTAGAAGCTAATAAAATTGGTCATTTCAGATAATGCTATATTTTGCATTCAATTATAGAAAAAGGCTTAGTTACTGCTGTCATAAAGTATATTGAATGTTTTGTTCAGGTATTCGAGATAAGAGATGCACTTTGGTGCCCTCATTGTTTAAGGGAAGGTGGGACCGTTCATGAACATACCACCGCCAGCATGTAAGTAGATCATTCCCTTTTTACTTAGTATTTGGTAATCTGCACTTTTGGTGTCTAAAGATGGTTTAAGTGATAATTTTTTTTAATGTGATACTTCCAGATGTTGTGTTGATTGCGGGAAAATATTATTTGTAGATGTATATACCGAGAAGGCTACTATATCTAGGCATACGCTATCAAGGGTACATTTTTAAAAATAGTTTATTACTAGTATTTGAAACTTTGTTACAATATTATGTCTTCTTACAAAGTACTTATTATTATGTTTTGTGAACCAGAAAGATAAGAAAAAGCTAAAGCTAGTAATGGATGCTAAAAGCATGAGGTCTTCCCAAACTGCTGCAGAAGCAGTAGGTCAATTGCATATGAAGAAGGTTTGTCACATTAACCTTGCTATCATATATTATCCTTGTAGCTCAAACTTTGCGATTTATTAGAAGATAAAAACTATACTTTTCAAATAAATGAAAACTATATTCTTGCCTGATATTTGCTACAAAATATTGTTGAGACTGGTTTCAGACCATAAGATATTGTTTTGTCGGTACTATAGATATAGGACTAGTAGTTACACACTTCCACTAAACTATCAGTGTCGGTCTAGTCAAGTGTCGGTCTAGTCAAATTTTGCATTAGTTTGCCAACACACACCCTTTCCTGCTTGTTTCCTATCAAATTGTTTCTTTCTGTATGTTTGTACTAAGTCCTACAAAAATCTTTGATAATTAGGTAGCACGTGACCAAGTTGTCTTTTGCTTGGTCTTTTCATTTGCCAAAATTATATATTGATATAGTCTTGTAGAGGTGGCAATTTCATGTCACTCTATTTGAAAGAGGTCATTTCATGTTGGATGATGAATTGATGATGGGTTAAATAAGTAAAATAACAAATAATAATGAAACTGACTACTATATTACTGTATATTAACAGATTTTGCAATTATTTCGTAAATCATTATGTATCTATAAAACTCGAAAATAAATCAAAAAATATGTATTTGTAGATCAACCCCACCCAACCCATTTTGACCCGTTACCCAACTCGTCCACTTTGCCAACATGATATTGCATCTATATTTGATATGGTTTCTAGAATCTTTCTCCAGTTTTGAGCTGAAATTGTGATGTTCAATTCAAAATAACCACAAAAACAAATATCTTAATACTGCCTTGAGCCTTGATGTACTAAACCAACAAAATCATACTTGCTTATATGTTATTACTAACTCTTATCCCATCAATTCATTTTCTAGAATGTCTCTAAGGTTTGGAAATTTTCTAAAAGTTTTGACTTCAAGTTATCTACCTATTGTTACTGTGACAACCTGATACTGGTTTTTCTTTAAATGCTAACACATTTTGTTACTGAATTTGAAGGGCATTATAGATGTCTAATTTAACAACTATATGTTCGACCCAAGCATTGCGATGTTTATGGGACTCTGCAAAGTAGATATTGTTACAGTTTCTATGATAATTCAAACATATAAACTCTTTGCAATCAGAAACCCTTTTATTCACAGTTTTCTTTTTCATTTTTTTTGCAGCAGATTGCAGCTAGTTGCTCTTATACTTTCAAGAAAGAACCCACAAATGAAGATCTAACCACAGAGGATGAGGAAGATAGCAAACAAGAGTCTTGTAGTTATAGTTATAATTACGATTATGATGCTGGTGAAGAATATGATTAACATGCCATTATGAAAATGTGGACTTGAACAAAGAGTTGAGGTAGAAAGTCAATGTTTCGGATTTATAAATACTGAAGTTTTGCACTATTGCCTAAGGCAAAGGTTTAAATCACTAGGAAATATTGAGCCTAGGTTTGGTAATACAGTTTTGTAGTCCTCCATGTGGAGGGCAGTGTAAGAATGTTGATTCATTGTGATAGATACCTTGTGGTGATTTAGATGTTGTTGAGTTGGTCATATCATGTTTGTGTGATTCAAATTAACGCATTATTTATTATATAAATGTTTAAGTGCAGTTGATTTAGAAAGTGTGTTATTTATCATATACTGTAAATGTTTAAGTGCAGTCGAAGACTATTTAAAGAAAATGGAAAGAGAAATACCCTTTCCACGTTACATAATGATAAGATCTGATGGGCTATGCTCCCATGTTTTCAGAAAACCAGCCATGTAAAGAATGGGATCTGGGAATGTTTGCATATTAACGGGATGCCTGGCTAAACGCTGATGCATGGGATCCCTTCGAATGGGGTACATAATGGGGTATTTGAATTTTTTTGTCAAGCTTGTTATCATCATACAACAACTCAGGGTACTCCTCAGATATAATTTTGTCTTCAATGTAGAAAAACTTGCCTTTCCGAGACCTGATGTGGGTAAAGGGCTTTTGCATAAGGTCGAGGACAATTACTTCCCCAATAAGACCAAGATTAAGAAAACTTTTCAAGAGATCCATAGTGGGCTCTCCCTCATGGCCTTACACAATATAGTAAAACTGGTCAACTTGGCTAAGCCAAAAAGGGTTAAGTTTAAAGATTAGTTTAAAACTTCACAGAAAAACTTGGCGAGGGGGGTTCCTAAGGTTGGATCGTGTGAAAGCATGGATATATAAACCCACGAAGCCATCGGGGGCATCAAAAAGAGTTTAGGTATTTTTTTGAAAGCTTCAATTTATACTCCGTAGGAATGCGATAGTCAACAAAGAATTTGGTCAGCTCTGTTTGAATATGAACGAGGGGGTAATTACCCCGCGCGTTGCCGCGGGAGTTAAGTTTTTTGCATTGTTGTTGTGCAAGTTTCGGTTTGGTAAATACCAATACTGGTCTCATTTTATTCGTGGTCCAGAAGCATTTCTGTCCGTATATTTTTTATTTGAAAATTTATGTAAAAAAGTTGCGAAAAAAAGAAACTTGAGGGGCCTTTTTATTATATTTTTAAAAATTTATGTAAAAAAGTCGTAAACAGTTAAAAGTTGAGGGTCCGTTTTGTAATTTTTTTTTTTACTTTGGGCCAAATTTTGGGCTAGTTTTTGAGCCGGTACTGTAGCACTGTAGCAAGCACTGTAGCAGCTACAGTGCCACCGACCATTTGTGAAATGTATTATAGAGTAATAACACGCTTGACATCCATTCTTAAAAGTTAAAAAGAGAATATATTATTGTTCGATAATGTTGAACACTGCAACTAAGGTTGTGTGGGCAGAGAAAATTTCTAGGTTTAAGTTATGAGAAATGCTATATTCACAAAAAGTTTATAAAAAAATATTTATATAATGACTTGGCAAGTGTTTTGGTCTAATCATGTTACTTCATTATCTTTTTTTTACCTTTTTACCCTTGTTAGGAATTAAAAAGTGTTAATTATTAACAATGAATTGGTCTTTTAATAAATAGTATTGAAAATAGTATTTATTTTGTAATAAGTCAAGCTTGATCAAACTTAAATAAATGTTGACAAAGTGAGACAAATAATCAAAGTAAGAAAAAATAGAAGGCTTAGAGAATAAATATAAATACCCCTTAATTAGAGGTATTTAATGTGTCTTGGTCATTTTGGAATCACTCTCTCAATATCCCTTCTCTTTTTCTTTGTTAATGAAAATGTGTAAAAATACTATTTAGCATCATCTCTTCTATTCCT
>BQNB010040769.1:0-47179 GCA_026074375.1 Tanacetum coccineum
CCAAAGATAAAGGTGAAACAAGAAAAAAAAATCAAGAAATGAAAAAAAACACCAAAATAAAAAAAATAATAGCAAAGTAGAAAATAAATAAAAACAAACACAAAGTAAGAAAAAAAACACATTTTCCACATCTATTTCAATAAGATGTTTATGCCTCTTACTGCTTCTTAATGGTCAGAAAAAAACAAACGCTCTTAACATTGTTTGTCTTTTACTGTCTCTGAATGACATGAAAAAAACAAACAATTTTAATGACCCAAATGTTTGACCGCGTCTGAATGAGTCAGATTAAGATGTTGTTAAAAAGCGTTTCTGAAAAAACAAACATCACCTTAGTCTGTGATACTATGGTCAAGTGTATTAAGGTTGCATTGTTATATTTTGTTGTTGTCTGTTTGGTATGCTATGTTGCATTGTTATGTTTTGTAGAAGTCAATGTAATATCATCAAGTGATAATGAAGTCTCAAGTGATGATGCGGTCTCAAGTGACGAAGAACTAACTAGTCATGAAGTCTCAAGTGATGACGAAGTCTCAAGTGAAGAAGAAGTTACTGTCATTGCTTCAAGTAAAGGGTAATACAAAAGTTTGCTGAAATGGTATGATGACTCTAGTGACGAGGATGTTCATGAATACTTTGCCATGCCAAAGGCTTCAAATTCAAAGGTTTATACTTCAAGTGCTTCAAAGGCTTTAAAGGCTTCCACTTCAAAGAATTCAAAGGTTTCAACTTCAAGTGCCTCAAAGTCAAAAGCTTCCACTTCAAGTTAGTTTTTGGGGTACATTCGTGTAATCCTGAACAAGTTAGTTGCTTTGTATTGTTTTTAGTCAGTTTGACCCTTTTAAAGGTTTATGTGATTGCTTTGCTTTGGGTCAGGTTAATGACTCAAATACAATATGACTTTTTAAAGTTAAAGTATATTTCATGCATGTTTTGGACTGAAACTGTCATTTCAAATCTACAAGACTGTAATTGCAGATTCCAAGTTACACATGTGTTTGGATATGGCAGTTTCAGTAAGTATTACAGGAAAATATATTGTTTGAAACACTACCTAATTGACTTGTAAAAGTCAAAGTTATCAAAACATAGTAAACACATGAAAATATATAAGGAAGAAAATAAAATTGGTCATTCCAATGTCAAGGAAAGGGTGTTGGGTAATAATTAGATATGATGCATGTGATTGTTTATCACACGACTCGATGTAAAATGTTTTCAAGTATAGCATTTAATGTGTTTAATAGGCGGGAAAGTTATATGTGTGAAATAGGAGATCTTATAAGTTCAGGGACCACGGATGCAATAAATAATCCTAAAATATTGAAGGGTACAACATTCAATTGGGTGCGAGCTTAATTGTTTCTCATAAACACTGACACAAAAAATAAAGGGTAAACCATCGCCTCTTCGAGTAACACACACAAACATAAAGCTTAATTCTAAACAAAATTCTAAAATCTTATTTCTTGATTATACCCAATAACCGTAATTCTTTGCAAATGGATCCAACTAATGATAATGGAAGCAACTTTCCTGTTTGACTGATTGTTGGTATTGTTTTTGTTTAAAAGTTCCAATCCATGTTTGAATATCTTTTTTATGCATTGTTCTTTTGAGAGGGTCTATTATTTATTTTATTTTTTATCTTTATAGATGACAATGACGCCGTGGGTATGAACGCCACGATAGATAACCTAGAAAACAGGGTATCGAATTTAGAAAAGGTCTCCGTCTTTCTACAAAATAAGAAGATGGTTCAAAGAAAGAAAAACAAACCGAACAAAGGTAACCGTTATTCTAATGTATCTTGTGGAATGAATATCTTGATTTGTTGATGAAGTAGAAGTAATTGTTCCTTTATCATGCCCAAAATTGGACCTTTAGTTACAATATTATTAGTGGCTTTAGTTACAAATAGGTTGTTAACCAAACATTTTTTATTTATAGAAATCATTATCATTTTCTGATGAAACACATTCTTTTGATGATACAAGTTTTGATGGTCCTAGTAGTGATGAAACTTATTATGAGATTCAACAAAAAAAACCAAAAGCAACTCCTAGGAAAGGCCCAACAAAATAGTTGATTCAGTGGTATGAAGATACGATCGACGAGGAGATTGCAAAATCTGAAATTGCAGCTAAATCAAAAGGTTTCACCTCCAAGCCAAAAAAGGTTACAGCTCATAAAGTTGTAACGTAAAAGGTTCAAACTAAATCATTTCCTGTTAAAAGCCTTATTCCAATAAGGAATTGCATACTAGGCCTTGCAGCAGCTCATACATGGGCTTGTGTTGGTAACAAAACCTTTGGAATAAGAAAACCAAAAGATGCAATAGTTGCAGATCAAGACATAAAGGGAAAAAGTAAGGTTTGAACAGGAGGAAATGTTGCCGTTGAAGTTAACAGAGAGACATTGTAAAAAGTGACATGTTTGTTTCTGTTTAACATAAATTGATGTAGTAGTTGAAAAACAATGAATTTGTTACCTTTTATGTTGTTTGATCAAACATTCAATGGTATTTGATCAAACAACTTATGTTCAAACATCTAATATTTTGCTTGAATGTCAATAACTACTTATTCAACATTGTATAGTTTTAAATGTTAAAGTAATATGTTTTGATAAATTTGACTTTTACAAGTCAATATGAGTGGTGTCCAAAATAATACCAGTTCACTGTCTTTTAAGGATAGGGACCAACGGTGATAGTTTATTTGTTAGAGTTTGACTTGGGTAAGTAGTATTTGACTTTAAAATTTACCCTGCTAGAAAAATACTTTAATTGCAAATTTCCTCCCTGCCAATTTGGTCTTAGCTTGTCCTCTTCTATTCCTTATTTAATGATGTCTCGGACACTCCATCGATTTTTTCCTAACTGATTTTGTGTGTTCCCAAAGTGCATTAACTCAATATTTCTATTCCATTTTCATAATTCTGGCAACAACTTGAAAAATCACTAGATACCAGAGATGATGTCACAAAATTCCAGCACACGTGCTCAAGAAAACTCTACACAACCACATGTATTCCTTACAAGCGACGACCTTTTGACCGAAATATTAATCCGATTGCCTGTTTTATGTATTCATCTCTTTACAACCGTATCAAAACAATGGCTAAGAATTCTCACATCCCCTGTTTCCACCCTTACCCGCAGCAAAATCCTTAACCTTGATCCTCCTACTGGTCTTTTTGTTAATTACTGTAGATCTTTATTTGAATGAGATTTTATGCAGTGAGATTCTAGACTTGAGTCAAGGAAATCCACTATGGATATCTCCTTTACTCTTGGATCCGCTAAGGATATTGATAATCTTAAAATCTTGCAGTCTTGCAATGATTTGCTTCTGTGGGTGGTTCGACGTGGCCTGCTTTTGATTACATATATAATCCATCTACTAATCTGTTTAAAAGGCTTCCGCGACCAGAAAACTCGCATAATGATTCACGTTTTTACAGAAGTGTTGTATTGAGAATGGACTTTGACTTTGATCCTAGAAAATCACTTGACTACAAAGTGGTGCAAGTTGGACGCACATATTCTGACATTGATATTCAAGTTTATTCTTCAGAGACAGGCAATTGGAGGCTGTGCAGGGACCGGTTTAACTACTTCAGTTTTGATCATTTTGTGAGTGCAATATATTATAATGATGCCTTACATTGGCTAGAAACTAAGAATAAGCAGCTTACGCTTTGCAAATTAAACATTGAAGACCATGACCATCCAATTATAACAACCATAGAAATCCCTCATGGGTTGCATTGGGGAAGGAACTTCTTAGCTTCTTGTGGTAGTTGTGATGATCTAATGTTAATACTAATAGATATACATGGCATGTTGCATCTGGAAAGGAGATTGTTTGAGTCGTGTGGGTGTCTGCTTCTTGTATATAGAGATGATATTGGCTCTAGAGAGTTTACTATATACGAGATGATGAATAGGTGTTCTTTGTGGATGGTTAGGTACCTTGTTAATAACGATGAATTTATGACTCTACTTCCCGAATGATGATCGATTCGGTCTACTGTTTGGAGTAATGGTTTGGGAGAAAGGAAAGAGGATTCTTTTTTGGTGATCAACTTATCTAGAAAGATTGTAAAATACAACCTAATATCAAAGACTATAAGTGAGATCTTTGATATTGGATCAAATCAAATGGATGATGATGATGAGTTCATTTCACCTTATACAGTTGATCATAACCTCTATGAGCTCATTCCGTCTTTGCAAGTGGTGAGGGATAAAGCTTTGTTAAAAGTTTGTTAGAATTTGCTCTTAGAATTACTCCATTGGGTATTTCGGGTCTGTCAAATGCGAGTTACGATTATATGCTTTTGATTTTTGAAGTAATATGTATTTTTAAGTTTTACTTTTACATGTGAATCACTTGTTTGGTATTGTATATTACGTGTAACATTACTTTAGAATTGGGTTTTATGACAAGTTGGGTGTTGGGTGGAAAAGAAAAAAGGCCGGGAGAAAAAAACACCTCAGGAACCAATCGTGCGAGCGCAAAACGATAAAATAATTGAACAATAATGTTTACTGTATTAACTAAGTTTTCAGGGACCAACAGTGCAATCAAAGTTTAAAGCGAAAAGACGATTGTTCTCTTCAGTGAAAGGGCGACGTGACAACGATAACGACGGGAATAACCGTCGTTAAATATAACAGGTTCCAAGGACCGAACAGGCAACTACAGTGTTACGGCCAGGTTACCAAGGGATGGGCGACCCAAGAGGACCAAGTCCAAGCCCGCATGGCAAGAGGATTATGTCATGTGAATCTATCCTTAAAATAATGTCATTGTTTTAGGAAAGTCATTAAGTATTTATGTTTATCTAGGAAAGTCATTAATTACGTGTTTGACTAGAAAAGTCTGTGTGTTTATCTTTTGTTACAAGTTAGGGTTATTCGGCTATAAATACCAAATGGTTTTCATTAATGAAATCAATAAAAGTTAAAGATCAATAATTCTGTAGTTCTTCTCTTCTATTTTCTGACGGAGCCAGTACATGCTTGAAGTGATGCCCTATCCTGATATAACCCCTAACAAGGTCGTATCAATTGGTGCTTTCATTGAGAGCTCTCGTTGAAAGGGTTTTCGATTAGGGTTCCAGTCCAAAAAAAAGTTAATGTTCATCGACACTATTCACCATGTACTGTTCATAGACAATGTTCATCGGTACTATTCACCGAGTATTGTTCATCGATCACTATTCACTGGAAGTTACTGTTCATCAGTAAAAAAAAATTTGGTTCTAAATTTTTTTTTACTATTTTTTCATTGCACTCATGAATGTTCCGAAGTTTTTAGGAGACAATCCGGAGAGATAGATCTTTGCCACCACGGAGTACTTTTCATTGCTTAACACACGCGCTGATCAGCATTTGCGGATTGTGGGTTTTAATTTGGAAGGCGTGGCGGCGGAGTGGTTTCGGTGGATGTCATAGAATGGTTTGATTACCACTTGGGATAGGTTTGTGGAGAGTGTTAAAAACCATTTACAGCCGTCAAAATACGAATACCCGCGAGGGGCTTTGTCGAAGCTGTTGCATCTAGGGACGGTTGAGGATTACCAACGGGAACTTGAAAAGCTGATGAATAAGGTTACGGATATATCGAACTCTTTGCTCATCTCCTTCTATATTTCTAGGCTTAAACTGCACTTGCAGCGGGAATAGTTAGCCTCAAAACCTATGACCCTGGGCTACGTGTTTTCGTTGGCTTGTATCATCGAGGCCCGTTTTGAGGCAATTGCAGAGAAAGAGCAGAACATTAAAGAGAAAGCATATACTACTCTATCATTGCCAAGTGAAGAAGCTTCACTTGTGGTTAAAGGGCCTTTAGATGCTAGCAAAGATACCATTCTATCTTTGCGAAGTGAAGACCCCAATTTTAAGATCCAAGAAAAGGGGGTTGAATATGTAAGAGCCTTAAATGCTACACCGCTTGAAGTGGTCTTTGCAGGGCCCGTTGATGAGGTTAGTAGCATGATAGACGATGTTTTCGATATTAGTGAGAGTAACGTGGAAAGTATGCAGGTTCGTGGCAAGTTTGCCAAATTTTCCGAAGATAAGGGAAGTGTGGAAAAGGTACTTAGTGCAACAAAGTTACCAGAAGGTGGGAACTCTCATTCAGCATATTCTCCGTATCACCTTGAGGGCAAGGTGAATTTTGAAGGAGTGGGGAATGTTACGCCCTGGGCAGCGGACGTCGGAAGAAGGAAAATAGTGAAGTGTTATCTCCAAGGTAGCGGAAGGCGAAAAAGGGTGTTGTGTTATGTCCAAGGCAACGAAAGGCGGAAAAGGAAAAAGAGTGTTGGCCGCGACAACGGAAGACGAGACTGCGCTCTTATGGGAGCCTCAATATTCGCCCTCTACAATCCTGGTCCCGGTTCTTTGGCTCAAGGAAGAATATGGGATCCCGGAATTAAGAGTGCTTTTCAAGACAACACCTTCACAACAAGGTGGTTTTGAAGGAGTGAAGAATGATACGTCTGGGCCCGAGCCCATGACCCATTTAGCTATTAGGGTTTTACCCACTTTTGTCTTATAAATACTAATTGATACGACCCGGTTAGGGGTTGTATCGGGATATGACAACACTTTTAGCGTGTGCGAGCTCCTTAAGAATATAGAGAAGAAGAAGAGATAGATTTGCACCACTATAGCGTGTGCGAGCTCTGTAAGAAAGAAGAGATAAGCTTAGAGATTTATTTATTCTTTAACTTGATTGATTTATTATAAACTAAAGAGTACAAGAGTATTTATAAGACAAAAGTGGATAAAACTCTAAGAAAAATAATTGTTGTGCCTACCAATCATGCCTACAAATGTACCTAATGATTTGATTGGTTGATTTAAAAAAATGATTGGTGGGAATTTAAAGAGAAATTGCATAATACAAGTATACAAGTAATTTATGCATTAATCATATTGTTAGGCATGTATTATAAGTCTAAATAACATTACTCAAACTCTAATAGCTAAATGAGTCATGGACTCAAAAGCACCAAATAAAAAAGAAAAACATAAACTATTAATCTAGCGGGGACCATTAGTACTACTACTTTAATTTGTACATAAAGAGTCAGAGGATATTTATTTAAAAAAGTAGTGACCACCCCGATCAATAATTCCACACACCCCCTCCCTACACCACCACCACCACCCTGTCTCCTTCTTTCCCTTTCCCTCACCTGTAATTCTGTTAAATCATTTCATCACTAATTCCAATTTCACATTCATTCACTCATTCAATTATTTAATAATAATATGAGTTTGTTTTTCCTAGATATTGGACTAGCTGGGGCAGTCGTTAATGCAGCCAGACACACGTCGGCACTAACAAACAATACAACAGGGTTTGTGGGAAAGACCCGACACAAGCAATAGCTTCTGGAATATTCCAGATAAATACATCAGTTGCTACTTTTCAAAGATTGGTTAATTCTCTTGGTACTCCTAAAGATACTCCTGATCTTCGTGATAAACTGTATGTCTCTCTATCTCTTTTTTTTATACTAGTACCCGTGCATAGTAACGGGATTTTATAGCGGCAAATAGTTGTCGGGTAAAAAAAAGTTGATGGGTTATAAACCAAAAGTAATAAAAGTTTGAGTATCTGGGGATTAAACGCTATTTAAACGGAATGACAATATGGTTTTCATATTTTTCCACATTCACGAATATGGTGTAAACCCTTTATATATATTATAGATACAAAATTGTAATCTTTAATACTTGTACTATATATATTTTGGATTGTTAGATATTTAAGAGGGTGTTTGGGTTTGCTTATGAATGGCGGGCTAATGGCTTATTTGGTTTTCTATGGGGGTGCTTGGTTTAGCTTATTTTTCGGGCTTGTGAGCTTATTTGATTTTGGAAAAGCTAATAAGCCCATTTTTTTTCATGGAAGTCCATAAGCTATACTTGGGGGGTGTTTGTTTCGGCTTATATGTGGGCTTATGAGCTTATTTGATTTCGCCTTATATTTCATAAGCCCCAATTTCCTGGCTTATTTGAGACTTATGGGCTTATATACGTTTATCATATCTTAATAAACTTATATAAGCCCACAAGTTTCAAAATAAGCCGGAAAATTGAGGCTTATGAAATATAAGCCGATATCAAATAAGCTCATAAGCCCACATATAAGCCGAAACAAACACCCCCTTGATAAGCTCATAAGCTACAAAAAATGGGCTTATGAGCTTTTCCAAAATCAAATAAGCTCATAAGCCCGAAAAGTAAGCTAATCCAAACACCCTAGGGGTGTTTGTTTAAGCTTATATGATCTCGTCTTATATTTCATAAGCTTCAATTTTCCGGCTTATTTTGAGACTTGTGTGCTTATATAAGTTTTAACATATAACAAACTTATATAAGCCCGTAAGTCTCAAAATAAGCCAGAAAATTGGGGGTTTGAAATCATATAAGCTAATAATCCAATATTTAAGCTTAAATGAGCAACCTAATAAGCTCACTTTTTTTGTGGCTTATTTTGAAACTTTTTGGCTTATATAAGCTTATTATGACATGATAAGCTTGTATAAGCCGAAAAGTCTAAAAAATAAACTACTAAAAATGAGGTTATGAAACATAAGCCGAAAACCAAATAAGCCATAAGCCCATAAGCTTAAACAAACCTGCCCCTAAGTTAACCACTCAGGTGTGAGTGGCAAAAGGTTCAATTCCTGCACTAGGTGCAAACAATCTAGATGTGGCCACGCCAACCTTCTTAAAAGGGAGGGCTTTACATGGTTTGAGTCTGTGTGGCGAGAGGTTTAAACCCCGTGGATTAGTCGGCCAAATGGTTGGAAACCATTGTTACCCAAAAAGTACTTGTAAGCTGCTTAAAAATAAGTGCTTCTCGAGATAGTGCTTGGATTCACATCTTTGTAAAAACTGCAATGGTACTTTAAATAATGATACTAATTTGGTGGAACGTTTTAATCATATTTGTTTATAAAAGGTTTTAGGTTAATATGATGGTAAATTGATAATTTTGATTTCATTGCAAGATATCGTTTTGAAATTAGCAGCTTCCTGCATTCTTATGAGAATTTGCTTGTGTTACCTCAAGAATAAAATGAGCAGATAAGCAGAAGCAGTCATTATAAAATATTTCTAGGACTTATGAAGAGTACATCAATTGAATTTAACAAGGATGCTATGTTAAAGCACAATACTTTATGTAAAAATCATTTTATGGGCGACGGAAAGTGTCGTTTTGTATATTTAGTTGTGATTATGTGATAGAAAAACGTAGCATTTGCGGGGTGGAAATGACACAAAGTCATAAAGATTGAGAGTCTGTAACATCATACAGTACTTTACAAGCTCAACTGTGCACATTATGATATGTTTAAAATGACACAAGTTTTTATCTTAGCAACATGGTTTACTGTTAAATGTGTATAATCTAGTTAAGGTTCAGTTATTGTTTTGTCTTTGCACGGCAAGGACTAGAAATACATGTTGAATGTTGTTGGGTTTTTGTTCTCATCATTATGATATATTGTTACCTGGTGAACGCTGATGGGTAGGTTATGGTATATGTGGCTGTTTTCTGGTAATTCTCACTCTTAGTTTGCGCAATTGTAGGCACAAAACAAGACTACATATTGGGCAATTGGTGAAGGATACATCTGATAAACTCAAGCAACTTAGTGAAATAGATCATCGTACTGAAGTTAGTGTAAGTGACGCATGATCTTATGAAGAGTTTTTATGTTTTAGTCTTTACATTGTAGTCTTTAAGTAGTTATAAGGGTTGACCTCTTTATAACTATTTATCAATAAGCGTGGTAGGAAAAAGTTCATATGTGAACCACATGTAACTTGAGTACAAGGGAAGAAATCCGGGCCCTTGGATTATAAAATGAAGGCTCGTGGTTGTACGTATCCACTTGTGAATTTTATCACATGGATATATTCACTAATTCACATGTGGATTGAAACATGTTCACATGTGAATAAATCCATGGTACAGATTTGACATGTGCATAGCATCAGTCTAGGTCTTTCTTTTATGTTCCTCTGGCCCTAGATTTGTTCCTTGTTCCGAAGTTATCCGTGGTTTACCAAAAAGCTAGCCCCTAGTCTGGTAAACTTCCATAGTTAATCTAGATGCACTTCAATGTTGAATGTATGGCATTGAGAGCCTGACTTCCTAATGCGTATATCGATCACTTTTCCTTTTTGAGGTTGCTTTCTTATCTTTACTAGGAAGAAATACAAGTTTTGTGTAGTTGAAGGTCAATAAGCTGACTTGAGTTTATACTACTAATAATAGTTTATTTATAGTAAATGTTAAGAATAGATGGTTCTACTTTTCCGCAGCTGATTTTATATCAACCTTTGTCCTTGCACAGTTTTCTCAGCCTGCAAATTGGCTTAATGCTCAACCATCATCTGGCACTTTTATATGTTTCATAGCTAGCTTCATACCATAAGGCATTAAAACCCGAATTGATTTTCACTGTCTTTTTACAGGCCAGTAAAAAGATTACAGATGCTAAACTCGCAAAAGATTTTCAAGCAGTTTTAAATGAATTCCAGAAAGCTCAACGGCTCTCAGTAGAAAGGGAGACAGCTTACTCACCTGCTATTCCTCAAGCTATTCATTCATCACGGTAAATCCTCATGGAACCAGACACCAGTACTTGCGTTTTGTCCTGATAATTATAAATCCTCATGGTAACTCCTCAGTAAGATATGTACGAAATTACCTTTTTGTCATAATATTCATGAATCATTTGCAGTAATGAAGCCAGTGAATTGGATGCCAGCTCAGGCACAAGTCCAGAACAGCATGCCCTTCTTGTCCAATCTAGAAGGCAAGTTTTGAGCTTTTTATCTTTTCATATATAAGGGCCACTTGCACATGGTTCTGTGGGTTGCACATGGTAATGCTTGTAAATATCAACAGAGTCTGTATCGAAGTCCAAAGTATGACGCAGTTTGTAAAGTAAAACAAAACCTGCCCATTTGACCCATTGGCCAAATGGATTTAAAAGCTGTTAGTTTGAGAAAATTTGTTTTATACGTTAGATATGTTTGTATTCTATTGTAGTTTTAATTGCTTGTATTTGAAATATCATATTCTTGTCGAATATCATTTCTGCATATGCATTTTATACAGTGTGTTTTGGTATGATCTTTCTTATTATAATTCTATATATCTTAATAATCATGTATTGTTCGTGGATGTCCTTGTCCATTATGCAGGCAGGAAGTGTTGCTGTTGGACAATGAGGTTTCCTTCAACGAGGCTATTATTGAGGAAAGAGATCAGGGAATACAAGAAATTCAGAATCAAATTGGCGAGGTCAACGAAGTATTCAAAGATCTTGCTGTTTTGGTTCATGAGCAAGGAACGATGATAGGTGAGTATAATTTCCACCTACAATTTTATCTTGCATATTCTTCTTGTGATTTTGAGTTTGTGAAATTGGTAATCAATTTATTGCAGATGATATCGGCTCCAGTATCGAGAACTCTAATGCTGCAACTGCACAAGGAAAATCCCATCTTGTCAAAGCATCAAAGACACAAAAGTCAAACTCTTCCATGGTAATATTTCCTTCAATCCTTTTATATCTGTAGCTCTTCGTTGAAGATTTTCTTATGATTTAACTCAGCAAAGTGATGTTCGTATGATAATACTTTGAATACATAATGTTTGTGATCGATATATTCTCTGATGTTTATTCATTCACATTCGTCCCGTGCAGACTTGCTGGATTTTTGTGATCTTAGGGATCGTGCTTCTCGTTGTGATCATAATACTTGCAGTCTAATTTTCAATATATTCATTCATCGGGAAAATCAGAGATTGTTTACGTCTTAAGGGGTGGAAATTCTAAAGCATTCTTCAACATTCTGCCATATATGTGCTTGTACAATTTGAGTTCTTCATTATTCTTGATCGTGTGATTGCATGCTTTGCAGGGTGTTTCTGCTAAAGTTGAATTATTATTATTTTAGTATTTATATATGGGGTTATAGTTTGTTTTATGGCTTTGGATTAAATTCAATTTCTCCAGCCTTTTTGGTAGTGTATGTGAGAGCTGTGACTGAGAGATGGAGTGTTACACTGTAATTTTTGAAAAAAGACTTGTTTTTCGCTGCGAGTGTTCATTGAGTTGTGAAGTTTTTGTAATTACACATTCACAACTTATTTATTCATACAACATTTGGATGTCACTATTTTTTTTATATAAGATCTGTGGTAGTCAATGATCATAGTTTGTTGTCATTGGTAGTTTGCAGATTGTGTATATGAAATATAATCAGGATGCTCGCGTAATTGAGGGTGATTGGCACTGATTTTCTTAGTTCAAAGCATATAAGCAGGTAGCAAATGTGACTGCTTGTTAAATATTTACTCGAGTTAAGCAAACAAGCAACTTTAAGTGTTATGGCGAAAGCTGCTTAAAGTTGCGTGTTTGCTTATAACTCGAATATAATATCTAACAAGCAGGTGCATTTTGCTAACCACGCGTCTTTCCAAAGTTGTTTGGGATTGCTTATTCAAACTAATGATCAGGATCTTGCGAGGGAAATAAGTTATTTTGGATGAAAAAAATTGAAAAGCTTAAACATGCTACTTGAGTTTAATTAGTATGTTTATACTACAAACTTTGGTTTTATACCTTAGGCGTTTACTTTAGCTCCATCAAGCTCTTGTGGGTTAAGTAAACAACTAATTAGCTCCATCAAGCATGTGTTTCTATTACACTAAGACCAGGGACCTTTAAGACCCTTTCAGACTTCATTCTGTGTCTCACACCATCAACACTATCCCACTCATTAAAATCAGCATAAACATTTGACAACTCCGATCCACATACGCACCATCGTTCTTAGGCTCTAATTCAACCATCTTTTTAGAAGCAAGTTCAGCCATTTCCACATTGTTATAAAGCTTGGAAGCTTTAAGCAAAGCACCCCAAACACTACAAGAAATAGGGGAACAGGTGACGATGTTTTCCCCGGCGACATTTGTCGCTGGGGAATAGTCGCTAAACGACAAAACTGGGTCCTACGTGGCAGACATTTGTAGAATTTTCAGGTCAAACGATTTCGGATATTTTCCCGGCGACATGTCGGAGGCTAGTGTCACTAAGTTTTGACCAAAAAAATTAACGCAAAAACGTTGCGGGAAATTTTTTCCCCACTTCCCCCCACCCCCCAGCCCATGCCTCATGTTCGACCGGGTATTATATTTGATGGTATTTAAAAAGATAAATTAATTACGTAAATCATAGCGCGGGTATTTGTTTACGCTTATTTTCCCAGCGAACTTGTCGCTATGGGATTCTTTTGGTTTATTTAAAAAAAAATAATTTGTGTTAACTATTTAGTGAGGTGAGGTAACAAGAAATTATCCCGGGACATAGTCGCGGCGGAGTTAACCCAAATTGGGCTAAAGTGTATCATTGGTTGGGCTTTTTTATGCACATACATAGGGGCTTCGGTTTTGGGTTGTTTCCCGGGACATGTAGACGGGGATACGCTTTTGACTTTGTTGACTTTCTAATAAAACTACATTTATTTAGGTTCGTTTTCAGGGTCTGATTATTCCGTATATTTTAAAACTAAAAATAATAGATACGTTTTAAGGTGAGTTCTGTTTGTACCATTGGCCATGTCACGGTGATTCGTTATTCATCATAACACATTCAGATCATAAAAATTTTAAATCAAAGTCTTCACTACAATAAAAATACATACGATATTACATTGCACTGTAAACTATTCCAAATCATACAAATTAACTTTGCCATTGCAAAATTGATAGAAACTATCCTAGATTGGACACTGTTCCTTGATTGAAATGAGTGGGGACCCCAACTCGTCGTCTCGGGATTATCGCTGGGGTAAGATAAGAATCCTACCGAAGTTCCCAGCGATGCATTCCCAATTTTTAAGTAAAAGGTGGGAAGTGAGTTTTTTATTTTGATGAAAAAAATGAGTGGCTAGGATTCACCAATTTGTTCTTTAAGATGATAATGTTCTATAAGGATCTCAGCTCATGTTAACTAATCAAAAACAAATAAATTAGATAAATGTTTTTCTTTTAATTAAAAATCAATATTTTTCTCCCACAAAAAACTCAACATGACAGTAGAGCATGTAACCACAAAAAAACTCAATAGATCATAGTACCCACAAGTAGAAACTAAATTGTGATTAAGATAAATCTTTAGTTAAGTTGCCAAAAAAAATTAGTAGAGCATGTATCCATTAATTAGAAACATACATATTACTTTAGCAGAAAATATAAACTTCGGGTACTAGCACTACAACAATAGCTCTTTTCCCTGGCGACATGTCGGGTCTTTCCCCAGCGACATGTCGCTGGGGAAACTTATCCCCAGCGACGAGGTGGGTCCCACTCATTTTTCAGTCAAAGATCAAGTGCCACGGTGGCACACTTTCCCCAGCGACATGTCGCTGGGGAAAACGTTTAATTAAATTTTTTAAAAACGTTTTCCCCAGCGACATGTCGCTAGGGAAAGCGTTTAATTAAATTTTTTAAAAACGTTTTCCCCAGCGACATGTCGCTGGGGAAAACGTTTAAAAAAAATTAATATCAAGTTTCCCCAGCGACATGTCGCTGGGGAAACCTTTAAAAAAAATTAATATCAGGTTTCCCCAGCGACATGTCGCTGGGGAAAACTTTTAAAAAAAAATTAATATCAGGTTTCCCAGCGACATGTCGCTGGGGAAAAGTCAGCATTTTTTTTTAAAATACAGCCTGCACAGCAGGCGTTTTCCAGATTTTTTCCGAAAAAAATCTACCAAAATCTGTATAGACTCATCACAACTTGTACCAAAACATAAATACAAAGTAAACGGATCAACGCAATACAAATACATCACAACTTGTAGCAAAACCAAAAGATAATAAAGCTAAATCGTCCAAAATCCGAATAAATCTACAAAACGGGGATTCCTAGTCATAAACGGGGCTTACTAACTAATATATAACATAACTAGGATAGGGAAACAAGTGTTTAAATGTCGCCAAAATCAACATAAAGTAATAATGTAGCATACTAACTAATATAGCATAACTATTCATCACTATCGCCATCCTCATCATCGCCACCCTCCTCGTCATCACCACACCCGCCACTCCCGCTAGCACCACCCGACTCAAACTCCTTAAACATATCCGAGTACTTGGAGTCGCTTCTGAAAAGACTCATCATAAAGTCTACCTTTCTATGCATGCTCTTGAGCGACTTGTCGGGGGCGGGCATACTTGGCCTGGATGTGGCCCGTGATGGCAATACCCGACCCACACCGGGAATGTGCCCACGAAGCTTACCCCCTCTTGCCAACGCATTGATCTCATCCTCCGTGTACTCACCCGTAGCCTCAAGCCTTTTCATCTCCTCCTATGTAGTGACAAAAACACAAGATAGTAAATATATTAGTCGGGTTGCTACATTATTTCTCGATAATTCATTAAAGTGTGTTTTGAAACAAAACTTACATATATGCGGCGGTCCTCATCCTTAAGGAATACCCCATCAACAGTGTGTGTTCGCCAGAAGGTGTAGACTTTGTTTAAACTTTTATGATATGAATGTGTTGATGTATAATCCCATTCGAGCTATTCTGTTCCACTTATCCCGGGCGACATGTCGCCCGGGAAATGTATCCCCAGCGACAAGTCGCCCGGGAAACCCCGGATTTGTCCCTGGCGATAGTGGCAAATGTTGTAGTGATTTATAAAGCACATTAACTCCTGCAAACGTTGTTTGAACCAACACCATCAACAGAACTGGTTTCAACCCATGAATGACGTTGCAAATCTTAGCTACATTCATCATGATAATGATATATGTATAGTTTGTTTCATGTATTTTCAGGAAATTGAAAGAGGTCAGACTAGCTGTTGAGTGTTTCTAAACTGCGTATATGATCGGTTATATTAGGCGGATGGAAGTGAATAAATATGTAGGCGATTTTGGTGGCTGTTTGTTATATGTATCCCGAGCGTTTGTTATTTAGTATCTGTATTTGTACGTTCATTTACACGCATGCATAAAATAACATTACAAACACAATGCTTATCATGTTAACTAATCAAAAACAAATAAATTAGATAAATGTATTTCTTTTAATTAAAAATCAATATTTTTCTCTCACAAAAAACTCAACATGATAGTAGAGCATGTAACCACAAAAAAAACTCAATAGATCATAGTAACCACAAGTAGAAACTAAATTGTGATTAAGATAAATCTTTAGTTAAGTTGCCAAAAAAAATAGTAGAGCATGTATCCATTAATTAGAAACATACATGTTACTTTAGCAGAAAATATAAACTTCGGGTACTAGCTAGCAACATATAATAAAAACCAAAACATTTTCAAACTTCCTGAACTGGTTCTTGCTCTGCATGGTTTTCCCTTGGATACTTTATGTGCAACTGATCGTCGCCTTCATTACCTGTCGAAAAAGAACTACGAGCCACGGATATGTTCTCGAGAGTCGTGGTGGTTGTAGTGTTTAAGGCATCCTTGGACTCTTTTGCGCTTCCTGAAGGTGTTAGCTTGGACAACCTCTTTGTCTCTTTGCTTTTGCCCCAGAGCACCACGTACAAGCCCAATACAATTATTACCGATCCTATCACACTGCATACAATATAAGGTTATCATTTATCTTTGATAGTCATTTAACAAAGTTTCATAGCAAAGATCAAAAAATTAGCAAATGTCGTCATTTAGTGACGCATGAAGTGCTAAAAAGATTAGTATATTTGGCGATATGTGTTTTGTAAAAAGGAAAAAGGTGTCACATAACACAATTAGCAACTCACTACTGTATGTACAAATGAGGTCATTTTTATGGTGTGCTTCGTTTACTTACGTTCCCACATGCAACTGTTCATCAAGTAGAAGAAAGCCAGCTATCGCAACGAACACGAGCACCAAAGGGCTGAATACTGAACCGAACAATGGCCCTTGCAGATGTACAGCTGCCATGACCAATATAACAGCTGCCAGTGAACCTATTCCCTGTGACACATACAATTGAATCAACATATAATGTACTTGTAGTTAATCAGAAGATCGAGTCGATCAGCTCAGTGGAGTAGGGGATAACTAATTACCTGCAAAATAACACACACCAGTCGAATGTTCCAACCAAGTTTCCATTGACTCCAAGATCTCTCAGTAGAAACAACATACACAAATGATTGTATGAAGCCAAACACACCGAATAGAAATGAGGTCGAGTAATGACATGGATAATTTGCACTCAATTTACCCTGTATATTGAAGATTTATGATCACATATAATGATTAACATTTGTAAAAATTCAATAAGTAACTGAATATTTAAATCTAATGAACTTATTCTTGGAAGTCCTAACAAGTGAAGTGAGGGTATAGACCTTGATGGAACCAAACCAGAAGGAATCGAACCACAATGGCAAAAATATACTATGCTCCCAAACTAGACCATGAACTAAATGCACATGTGGCTTTTGCTTGATTTGAAAATCACAATTTGTTTTTCAACTTTGAGCTAATAAAGAGATCATGCCTTGATTCGGCCAGCCTCGCGGTATCCACAATGTATCTAACAGTAACACAATTCCCCCCCTCAAGTTATTTTGCATTTCATGTCAATTTCTCTACGTCGATAAGTTTTCATCTTACTCCCAACTTACTGTTATATAAATAAAGTTAAGGATATGCTTTTCACACCAATTGCAGTGTTTCTCAATGGTTAAGGGCTTAAGGCGCTTCTCGTCTGTCCAAAACATCCTTGGTAAATTAACTGTCAATCTATATCCATCCGAGGACCAACCCAGTGTGACATTAATAAGTTTAGTATATTTTCAACTGTATACTATCTGGAGATTAGAAATCCAAGCTTGGTTTGGTTTGGTTTGATCCACAGTTTGACCTAGAAAAACAGTCAGCCCGAGGACCAACCCAGATACACACCAATAAAACTTTGCCCCCACTTGGACTATTTCGGGTACCCTCCCTGATCTAACCTATCATCTAACAACAATTGTCGCAAGAGAATTTACCTGAAGGCTAAAATAAAGGGAAATTGCAAGAGAATAACCCAGTGCCAATACAGCGCCCATGATTTGATGAGAAGAAGTCTTGTGCGATGTTGCCACGTGTCCATCCATACTTTGGCCTCCATGCAAAATGTTGAAATGGGTTGACAAAATGTTGAGTGATTGACCTTTGTAGAAAGTAAGAAGCATCGCCCCTCCAACAGCGACTAAAGTTCCAACGACCTTTGCTTTTCCTGTGATTTCACCTATGCCAACCTTCTCCATCCTTTAAAGCAATAATCTATCAGTTGCACGCAGTGGCGGTCCTACATAGGGGGCAGTGTGTGCAGCTGCCCTCACAATTTTTTTTCCGAGTAGTGCAATTTTGTAAATATGATATTAATATTTGTTTCTAAGTACGTAATAAAGATAAAAGAGTTCGTTGTTGTAAAAGAAAATGTTTGTTTTCCTAGTGTTTATGCGGCTTTTACCTTTCTGATTAATCTCTGTTCGATTCTTGCGTGCTGTACTTTTTTTCTTATTAGTTATTTTGTTTTTGCTTATTCTTTTGTTCTTTCTAAATAACTATGTAACAAACATGCTATCAAAACAAACTTATAGTTTATACTTAATGGTATTTTTTTTAGTTTATTTTACTTTATAATAACTATATATACAAAGTGTTTTAGTGAACTTGTACTAACGAAACATGAAAACATGGAAATATCGAAAAGGTCTTTTGAATTTATGAGTGACATTGTTGTGCTTAATTGTTTATGAATTTAAGAAATCGTATTTGGTATTTGCATGGAAATGAATATCACACTAAGATCAAATTTAGTGCAAACTGAAATCCTCTTTGTTCAAATTTACGGTTTAACCTGAACAAAAATATTTTCAGTCGAGAACCCGACCTTATGTATATGCATTCTTTATTCTTGCCCCCGCTTATAAAATTTTCTGGTACCGCCAAAGTCCAAACATTCATAATACTATTCTCATCATTCATTCAAAGACCAATATTAAAAATGTTTAAGCAGCAACATAACTAAAAAAACATAATCGAGATCAAACAAACAATAAAAACATGAAAAACTAGATTTTAAATCTAGTAGAGCCTTTGTCTCTTTCCTTTCCTTTTATCAGCAACATCTTCGTATAAGTTTTCCCATTGCATAAATATTTTAAATCTGGACAAATCATAAGCAGGGGCGGAGCTAGAATAAATTTTGAGGGGGGGGGGGGGGGGGGCAAAAAACAAGTTTTACGATGCCTTGAAAAAGAAAAAAAACCTTGTGCAACGTGCCGCTAAATAGAATTTCGACAAACCAATAACAACTAAATAATTTAAATAAAACCAATAATCCATAATGGCGGACTTGACCATAACACAAATGGTTCCTTAACTTAATTAGATCACGAATAATATCGGGTCGGGTCATTGACATAATATAAAACACCAAATGACGAAAGTATATCTTTTCAATTTTAGCTCTTTATTATACTAAAGATAATCAACATCTTTTTCAAAACATTATTAAAAAATTTACTTTTCTATCTACCAAAAATGACTTTCAGCCAAAAAAAAAATTTTTAACATATTAAATAGCAATAGTTTTAAGTGTAGACCTACTATCTCACCCCGTGCTACACACTTATTTTAATTTTTTAACTTCATCTCTCTCCATATGACATCTTCTTCTCCACTCAAAATACCGTAGAAAATAACTGGAACGTCAATCGGTTTTAACTGGAACACGAATCGAAAATAAATGGAACGTGAATCGCTCTCTCTAGATTCGGAATTCAATTACATTCTGGAACGCTATTTTCACCGATCCAGGTCGCGATCCCGATCGATTTCGTACCCTGTTTTGGATCGAACGAACTGGATCGCAATTCGTGGCTACTGTAGCGAATTATGTGACTATGGTTTGAACTAATGATTATACCTGATCGAATAAGGTAACACACTGACTCATTTTAGGTAAAAACAAATTGGTCCTAAAAGTATGCACAAACATTCAAATGCAAATGCAAACTATATTTGTTAGCCACATTACTGAAGTCAAATCATACGTTTGTTGCTCCATCAATATCACCACCTCATATACCCATTTATGTACCCATGAAACCAACAAAAATGGTGTTTCATTACCTACAAAAGACTAAAAGACCCATCAATCACTTGAGTCTTGATACATCAACTTTGTTTGTCGCACCGCCACCACTAGTACAAGTTTCCGACGACCCCAGTCGCACCGACGCCGCTACTACCAGTTTCCGGCGACCCCTTCGCACCCCGTTAGATTCTTTAGATCCAAACAAATATGAACAATTCCATGTTTCATTTTCTTTACCCAGCCCATTAGATTCTTTAGATCCATTAGATTTTGTATGAGTTAACACTAATTGAGTATTAGAAATATCACTTGGGATAATGTGAATAAACTAGTGGTGGTTGGCTGCGCAAAGAATTGAAGTCTTGAAGATGACGATGTATAATGAAATATTACGGGTAAGTATTTGGCTAAGTGGGTCAGGTCAAATAGACGGATACCCACTACACTATTGCAAGAGTCATATATTAGGGCATCTGTTTGGTTTTCTGGGTTTTCTAGCAAAATATGGTTTTCCCTAGAACCCATCCCTATATATATATATATAGAATATATAGGTGTAAAATAGAAAAGAAAAAAATGACGTGTCATATTTGTAATGACGTGGATATCATTCCGGTAATATTAGTATAATTGTCCCCCAAAAAAACAAGTTTGGGTGGCTATATTGGTAATAAAACAAGTATGTTTACTAGATATATAAATTTTAAAAAGTACGTTTTCTAATTAATGGACTTAACTTTTTTTTCTTTTTGTAAAATAGATAATTTATTCGTTTTTAATTATGTTGGGGCTGGAAGAGAAATAAATGAAGCTCAAAATCGGTTCTAAGACCATGCAAGATGCTTGGAGTCAACTCGATGCAATGAAAACGCAGGCTCGAGTTACTTGAAAACTTATTATACTCATTAGTGACACATCGCCATCCCTAATACTCGGACTTTATGGCCCCTAGACTTAATATTTAAAAAAAAAACATATATGTTGTTATTTATAAATATTATTATCAACACATTAAATTCATGTATATGCACGGGATTATATATATCGAAATGAAAGGACGAGTTATTGTGATACGTAAATAAATACACGTGATTTGTGATTATACATATAACAACAATTAATGTTATCCCTCTTTATAAGTTTAGGTACGGATATCCGGAAAATATTTTTTTTATATGCTTCAATAACGACTCAAGTAATTCTTTTTATAAGTTATCAGGGATTGGCATAAGTAAGGAAGACACGGAAGAAGGTGCTGGAAGGGATTTGTTATATCACTTGGTGGCTTATTTGGAAGTTCAGAAACCAATTTTTATTCAGTTCAAGTCGGCCGAGGAGAGAGATAATTTTTGATGACATTATTCAAATGTCTTTTCTTTGGATATCAAATCGTTGTAAATCCAAGATTGATTGGGACTCTTGGATAAAGAATCCTAAACTTATTTCGTTGTAATTTCTAGCTTCTTGCTAGTTTTTTCTTTAATAACATTGCCGTTAAAAAAAAAGCGGTAGTATAAATATCAAAATGTAAACACGTTTTACTGAGGTATGAAGATAAATACACGAGATTGTATATATAACAACGACTCATGTAATTTCTATTTAAATTTTAAATAAGGATATCTAGAAAAACATTTTTCTAAACTTTATTTTTTAACTTAATCAACAGTTAGTTCGTGAAACTAAACACGCATATTATGTACAATATTTTATCAATAGTTAAGTTAAACAATAACATCAAACTCAACAATGCAATAAAAAACAAATATCAAATCTTTCAAACAACAAATATCATATAAAATATTAATCGATAATTACAAATGTAAAAGAATTAGGCTATAAAATAAGCATGCATGAGAATTAGAACTATTATCCCTTTAAGAGTAGTTTGGGATTCTTACAAAAGAGTCTAACTTATCTGTTTACTATGCCTGAAAAAAGGAAAAAAACCTTGTGCAACGTGCCGCTAAATAGAATTTCGACAAACCAATAACAACTAAATAATTTAAATAAAACCAATAATCCATAATGGCGGACTTGACCATAACACAAATGGTTCCTTAACTTAATTAGATCACGAATAATATCGGGTCGGGTCATTGACATAATATAAAACACCAAATGACGAAAGTATATCTTTTCAATTTTAGCTCTTTATTATACTAAAGATAATCAACATCTTTTTCAAAACATTATTAAAAAATTTACTTTTCTATCTACCAAAAATGACTTTCAGCAAAAAAAAATGCTCGTATATACTGTATTACGGATTTTTTAACATATTAAATAGCAATAGTTTTAACTGTAGACCTACTATCTCACCCCGTGCTACACACTTATTTTAATTTTTTAACTTCATCTCTCTCCATTATGAACATCTTCATTCTCTGCTCAAAATAAACGTAAAAATAACTGAACGTCAAAGCGGTTTAACTGGAACAAACACCACGAATCGAAAATAAAATGGAACGTGAATCGCTCTCGTCCTAGTGATTCGGATTCAATTACATCTGGAATGCCAATTATTCACCGATCAGGTCGCGAATCTCCGATCGATCCCGATCGATTTCGTACCCTGTTTTGGATCGAACGAACTGGATCGCAATTCGTGGCTACTGTAGCGAATTATGTGACTATGGTTTGAACTAATGATTATACCTGATCGAATAAGGTAACACAAACAACTCATATTTATGGTAAAAACAAATTGTTCCAAAAGATATAGAACAAACATTCAAATGCAAATGGAAATGCAAACATATTTTGTTAGCCACATTACTGGAAGTAAAATCATACGTTTGTTGCTCCATCAAATATCACCACCTCCTATACCCATTTATGTAGCCATGAAATAGCAACAAAAATGGTGTTTCATTACTCTAAAAAATAAAGACTAAAAGACCATCAATCACTTGAGTCTTGTACTACAACTTGTTTGGTCGCACGCCCACCACTAGTACAATTCGCGACCCCAAGTACCGCACCTGACGCCGCAACCTATCGGTTTCCGGCGACCCCTTCGCACCCCATTAGATTCTTTAGATCCAAACAAATATGAGCAATTCCATGTTTCATTTTCTTTACCCAGCCCATTAGATTCTGTATGAGTTAACACTAATTGAGTATTAGAAATATCACTTGGGATAATGTGAATAAACTAGTGGTGGTTGGCTGCGTAAAGAATTGAAGTCTTGAAGATGACGATGTATAATGAAATATTACGGGTAAGTATTTGGCTGAGTGGGTCGGGTCAAATAGACGGATACCCACTACACTATTGCAAGAGTCATATATATAGAATATATAGGTGTAAAATAGAAAAGAAAAAAAATGACGTGTCATATTTGTAATGACGTGGATATCATTCCGGTAATATTAGTATAATTGTCTCCCAAAAAAACAAGTTTGGATGGCTATATTGGTAATAAAACAAGTATGTTTACTAGATGTGTAAATTTTAGAAAGTACGTTTCTAATTAATGGACTTAACATTTTTTTTCTTTTTGTAAAATAGATAATTTATTCGTTTTCAATTATGTTGGGGCTGGAAGAGAGATAAATGAAGCTCAAAATCGGTTCTAAGACCATGCAAGATGCTTGGAGTCAACTCGATGCAATGAAAACGCAGGCTCGAGTTACTTGAAAACTTATTATACTCATTAGTGACACATCGCCATCCCTAATACTCAGACTTTATGGCCCCTAGACTTAATATTTTAAAAAAACATATATGTTGTTATTTATAAATATTATTATCAACACATTAAATTCATGTATATGCACGGGATTATATATATCGAAATGAAAGGACGAGTTATTGTGATACGTAAATAAATACACGTGATTTGTGATTATACATATAACAACAATTAATGTTATCCCTCTTTATAAGTTTAGGTACGGATATCCGGAAAATATTTTTTTTATATGCTTCAATAACGACTCAAGTAATTCTTTTTATAAGTTATCAGGGATTGGCATAAGTAAGGAAGACACGAAAGAAGGTGCTGGAAGGGATTTGTTATATCACTTGGTGGCTTATTTGGAAGTTCAGAAACCAATTTTTATTCAGTTCAAGTCGGTCGAGGAGAGAGATAATTTTTGATGACATTATTCAAATGTCTTTTCTTTAGATATCAAATCGTTGTAAATCCAAGATTGATTGGGACTCTTGGATAAAGAATCCTAAGCTTATTTCGTTGTAATTTCTAGCTTCTTGCTATTTTGTCTTTAATAACATTGCCAATTAAACAAAAAGCGTAGTATAAATATCAAAATGAAACACGTTTTACTGAGGTATGAAATAAAACACGAGATTGTAATACTCTAACAATGACTCAATGTAATATCTATTTTAAATTTTTAAATTAAATAAGGATATCTAGAAAAACATTTTTCTAAACTTTATTTTTTAACTTAATCAACAGTTAGTTCGTGAAACTAAACACGCATATTATGTACAATATTTTATCAATAGTTAAGTTAAACAATAACATCAAACTCAGCACCATGCGAATTAAACAAAGTCAAATCTTTCAACCACAAATATCTATATAAAATATTAATCGATATTTACATAATGAAAAGAATTAGGTAAAAAATTGTGCATGCATGAGAATTATAACTATTTCCTATAGAGAGTGTTTGGGATTCTTACAAAAGTGTCTATCTTATCTGTTTTTTGTAAATACATAGAAGTATTAGTGTTATTGCACATATTTATATGTTTTTAATAACATTTTTTTTAAAAGTAGCTATAAAGTAAAAGAACAACTTAATATTACACAATTTAAACATAATTACGAAAGTGTTGTTGTAATATTGGTACTACATAAGTGTGGTTAAAAACAATACCTGAATAGAACAGCTACAATGAAGGTGATAGGTGGAACAAGATTGGTAAAAGCAGCAGTAAATGTTGGTGATGTTAGAAGCAAGCTTTGAGCAAATAGATTTTGCGACATTGGACCCCTACATTGTCAATTGAACCATGAAAAGTAGCTACATGAGGATCACCAGATTTCGATTAACATCTCAAATTCATATAAACTACTTTTAAATCTATGTCTTCATTGATAATTTGAATTTATAATGGGGCAAATCGCATAAAAAGGTACCCATCTTAGGTTCAATGTCAATTAAAAGTACTCATATTTTTTTTCTCAATTTAAGGTATCGATCTTTTTTTTTGCAAAGTTAGTATTTTAACAGGTTTTTCGGTTACATTTCTAACGATCGTTATTTTATTATTGCATCATTAGTCCTTTATATTATTTTGTTAAAAAAAGTATTTTTCTACTTATTTTTAAAACTTATACATGTTTTATACACACATTTTTTACACGTTTTTATACACACATTTTTACACGTTTTTCTACATGATTTTATCTACGGTTTTATACACACATTTTTATACACATTTTTATAGACACGTTTTATACACACATTTATACCATATTTTTTTTATTACACCTTTTTACACACTTATTATTCCACTTTTAAAAAAAAGTGCATAAAATTGCGGTAAAAAAACGTGAGAAAAATGCATGTATAAAATCGTGGATAAAAGCATGTAGAAAAATGTGTGCATAAAAACGTGTATAAAACGTGTATAATTTTTAAAAATAAGTAGAAAATATTTTTTTAACAAAATCATATAAAGGACTAACGATGCAATAATAAAATAACGATCGTTAGAAATGTAACCGAAAAACCTGTTAATTGTCTAACGTTGCAACAAAAAAAAATCGATACCTTAAATTGAGAAAAAAATTTGAGTACCTTTAATTGACATTGAACCTAAGATGAGTACCTTTTTATGCGATTTGCTTTTTATAATGATATGCAAGAATTAACTATATGGAGTCTATAGAGTACAACTATAAATCATCTTTGTCATTATATGTAATAATACACATATATAAAATACAAGCTTGAGGACATACGAAAATATGGAACATAGAAAAGCTTGGAAGAGAATTTTCCATGTTAACTTCTGCCTTTTGTTTCTGCAAAATTTTCAGAAAAATTAAAAGTAAAAATAACAAAGTGAAAAACAAGGCATAGATAACCGTTTGACAATGTATCGAATTAAAACAAAAGTTGTATAGCATGTTTGAAACTTTTAGATCTTCCAATTCTATGTATCGATCTATTTTATCTTTACTATTTTACTTACTAAATCACCATGATTACGAAGTAAGTGATGATGTTACATGAGCTATTCATTAATTATTATCACTCGTTCCATAACTTCCATTTGTTTAAAAACTTTGACAAATATAATAGAAATATAAAAAGTCAATCCTAAGTAATTTTAAAGAGAAAGTTTTGTACAAGCCAAAATATTTCGGAAATATTTCGTGTCATGTTGGATACATCCTTAAGTCATTATCAAAAAGTAAATTAGAAAAATAACATAGGTGATGATTTTGACATTTAATAATCGACACATTATTTGGCTTAGTGATTTTATGTCGAATCTCACTTTAGCTTTTGATTTATCATTTATGTATGGGCACATTTTTGGTGGTGGTTAATTGGTGCTTGTTACTTGGTGGAGGTGGTAAAATAGGATGAATCTTCAAGAATAACAAGGTTAACACATAAGTTTATTTAAACAACAAATAAATTTAATTAAAGCAATTATTTTAATTAATGTGTATACTGTTTTAACTATTGATTTATAATAATTTGTACAAATTTGAGATAATTATTTAAAAATTTATTTAACTTGGCACTTTTTCAAATTTTATGTAACTATCTTTTATTTTTGCCATTATAACACAGTTTTGAATTCGAAGTTTTATGTGTCTTAAAGTTTTTAATTCAGACGTTTGTGTATATTTTGTTTATGTACAATGATCATTTACCCTTCCCTGTTAATATGATGGTAAAAATAAAGTATGGGTAAAATAGTCATAAATACACACAAAAATCCGAATTCAAAACTTTGGTGTTATAATAGCAAAAAATAAAGTTGGCTACACAACACTTGAAAATGTAACAAGAGAGTTACATTTTCACAAAATTATCCCTACAAATTTTTGTCAAAATGTATTGTGAAAAATTGTAACAAAAGTAGTATTTGTAATGGAAGATTGTTATTGAGATAATATTACAAACACATAATGCTTAATAATATTTAGTTTGTTAGTAAAAAAAAATACTAAGATAAACTAAATTATATTCTTTTTCATATTTAAAAAAATTGACTTAAAACTATGCAAATATACAAGTTTTAGTAGGGATATATGCAATTGTCATTTTCTTTAATAAGGCCATCTGGTTGGCAATTAAGTAATATGCCACCTATTCGTTCAAAAAAAGTAATATGCCACGTAGCCAACTCATATTTTTTCTTAATTTTTAAGAAAAAGAAAAGAAAATGAAAACAACTCAATTCATCTTAAATTAAAATAACATTAACAACATGGGAGGTAAAAATCACCTTTCAATGATGAGGGCAAGAGGAAGAATGAGAAATGAAGCCACTAAATAGCGATAAGTGATCAAAATGCTCGCATGCATTCCATCATTTGAAGCTACTTTGTAAGAAATACTAAGTGCTGCAAGTATCAATTGAGATGCAATCATCATCAATGTTGCCTTCAAACTTTTGATCTTATTCTGAACCAAGTGCCAAAATTTAGATGCTCCCATATTCACCTTTTCATCCAATGAATTCTGAAAAAAATGCAAAGCTTTACAACTTTGAACATACAATTTAACACGACTCTCTTTTTATAGCTTATTAAGATTGTTAAGGCACCGAGGCATTTTTCTATTTATGGAGTAAACAACAATACACAAGAGTAGGTGCAGTTAAGATAGAGAGAGAAGGTCTTCACATAAATGTGTAAACATAATACAAATGAGTATATGTAGTTAGTAATAAATTTGCATTTACTTAAACTAACTGTTATATTAAATAGGTATTGTATGCATGTGAACGTGTCTTGTTTACCATAAAAAACCAAACTTTTATTCGTGTCAGTAGCTCAACTTCTGTGTATGATACATGATTAGGAGTGAATGTGTATAGTATATAAATCAGTTCTACTTAAAATTGTCTCGGTTACGTTTAAACATTGGTTTCTTTGAATATTTGGGACGAACGAGTTCGATCAAAATATTTACAACATATTCTTGCCAAAATTGATCGGGTTAAGTTGATCCGTCGATTAATCTTTATGTATGAAAACACATTTAAAATAATTTCAGTCATTAAAATTATAAAATCACCTACTTGATTGCTTGAAATCCACCTCTTTATAACTATATTTAGGATATGTTTGGCAAAGAAGCGGTGGTGGAGCTTTTTGGGCTGTGTGCGCTCAGCAAAAGCATTTTGATTTTTAGTGCTTGTTTAGCAAAAGGAGTAGTGAACGTTTTGATTTTTATTGGTCGTTTGGCAAAGAAGCGGTGAACGGTGCTATTTTTTAGGAAGGCTAATTTTTCAATGCTTGTTTAAGAAGCTGTAGCAAATGAGCGATGAACTGTGACAATTACTGCTCACAGCTACTGCTCACATCTACTGCTCACTGCTACTTCTCATTTTAACAAACACACCCTTAGAGTATCATATTATTAGTTGCATGCATTAAAAACATATTTAATTATCATACACATATTTAATTAATTATTTTATGTTAAATATCGTTATGTATTTACATATTTTATTTATATATATACTTTCCTTTTGTAAAATTAATGATTTCTTATCATAAACTGCTACATTTATGATATGAAATTTAAAAATCCTACAAATATACAGATAATATCTTCATTTTGAATCGCCGATAGTCCTTTTGACTAATGAGCGTTAATCTTCTGCTTCGATACCCTCACATGCAAATCACGTGAAGGAAAATTAGTAATTTCACATGTGTTTTAACCCCAAATACACCGTTCGCCCCAATTTATTTAATTATTTCTTAACCTACTGATGTGCGGTTGTCGTAGGACTTCTACACGAGAAGTTTTACAACTCCCTAGGCAGTGCACCTAATCGTTGTAGTGTAGTATAGGCAAGACTCGGGGTTGTTTATCGTTCACTCGGGGAATAGGTTGGGAAGGCTTGATCACGGTCTAACAGAATTCTAAGGGCTGAAGGAAGATTATTTTGTATTTTTGTATTTTATGGAAAACAAGTAAATCATATAATTGAGAGGTGGGTTGGTTTTAGCTAATTAAACTAATAATAATCTAAACTAATGGTGATAACAATAAGATAAAAGATTGTGTCTATTTAATCATGTATTACTCCCTAGATTGCTTCTCCTAGTGTTGTTGCCTTGTCACCCTTGTGATGATCTGTGTAACTATTTCCTAAAGCATGAACGAATTACACGAACCCGCCGTCTACTTAGTATGCCGCTAGAGCAACGCACATGCAAGGTAGTATGAAGACTATTACACGGCCCCTAGGAGTTTACTAAGTGCATGTAAAATACATTAAAAGTGGATCAACCATATTAGGGGGCAAGGTAGTATGAAGACTGTTACCCGATGGTATCCTTTCTACACAATCACGTTTCCCTAGACATATCAACAACGATTATAGACAGAAAGCTGGTTTTCTAAGACCTAACGTGCACATCCATCACAAGAAGCAACATCACTAAGATCTACATTCTAGGTTTCATACAATCATAAATAAACACAATAATAGGTTTAGCCAAGCATGTTAAAGATAAAGCAAGAACAATAGATCAAACAACACATAGACATATTGAATGATTAAGTAAACCTTACTTGATTAAAACATGAATTGGAAGAAGTACAATAGGGTTTTTAGGCCCTAAAATCATCTCCTACAGCTGCTAAACGAACTAGGGTTCGTACCCTCTTTTTATTCTAAAGTTACACAATGAAAACCCTAAATTCAGGTTTGTATATATAAGAAAATCGATGCGACGGCGTCGCATTTTAGTTGTGACGCCGTCATAAAATAAATCTTCTAGATCTGCGTTCGTGTCGGTACGAGATGACGCAGTCTTGAAGTGTATGACGCCGTCACTTGATGAGTTGTGACGGCGTCTAGTATAGCTTGTGAAGCCATCTCCAGGCTCTGTGAGCACAAATCTTCGAGAGTCTTAGTGTTGGTCCGTAGTCTTGTCCGTTTCTTTCCCAAATGAGCTCAAGTCACGTGTAATTCATCCAAATATCTTCCAAATGAGAAATACCTGAAAAGGAACGATTAAGTACCTAGTTTGGGCATAAACATACGATTTTAGGGGTTAAACGACCCCGAAAAAGTGTATAAAATGACACCTCATCAAATACCCCTACACTTGGGATTTGCTTGTCCTCAAGCAAATGGGCTTTTCTATCTAGACAATAACAATATGAGGGGTCATTTTACCTACTCTTTAAACATATTCTATAACACAACTTTCTAGACCTCGTAGTTAAAAGCACGGATAGTATATACTAGCACATCACATAAGTGTTTGGGATTCTCTCTTTCACTCGGGTGTATCATAAATTATAACATATGGGGGAAACGGAAAATCACACTCATTACCTGTCATAGCATATAAATTACCATAGGCTTGGTAAAGGATCAAACCTTCACCGCTAGGTGCAAGTATTATTCATTACTATCTAAGAGGTCTTTTAAAGGGTTGTGGGGTGTAGGTGTAAGATAACATACAATGAAAATGGAAATGGATGAGATACATTTGGGTAGCTTTGGGTGAATTTGGAGTGGAAGGGTTAGCTAATTATTTACACGAATACACTTTGCTTTGGTTGCTAAGCCAAGGCTCGGACGAATATATATAGACTCTACAAAACTCTACATCAAGCTCTTTCTTTTTCTTTTCTCATTTTTTTATTTTTTTATAAGTAACATAATACAACATGGGGGTTTATAACACATACCCCTACACTTAAGCTTTTGCATGCTCGATATTTACAATCTAACTAATGACCAATATTGAGGTGGATCAAAATAACATGGAGATCATTTGACAAACATATGGGGGTATTGACTTAACTTTTCTTCCCCATTCTTCCGCGAAATAAATACTACCCTGAATCTCAATCATCCCAAAACTGTATTTACAAGGATAAAGACTTAACAACCGTGTACTCAATAATTAACTTGGGTTAAAACAATAATGTACTAAAGATTAGTACATATAAGGTAGGATAAGGCTTTTTGGGTGTAACGATTGGTGTAAGGGTGTCAATGCTCTTTATTAATAGTCCGGATTAACCAAAAAATTACAAGAACCATGAAAAAGGATAGGCTCGGAGGGTTGTACTAGGGTATCCTGCACTAAAGGTAAGTGCATGGCAAGGGTGTGGGATAGTTATATGATCGAGGTGACCATCATAACAGTCACATGTTTAAAACATGGGTTATTCCTAATGCCTCTTATTAAGCAAATCCTAATACTTACTATGTGGTCTCGGAATGCATCACAAAAACAAGTTCTAGAATTTAATATGCTACCGGTACACTCATATGAATTTTACTAACATCAGACATTCCAGAAAAGGCGACAAAGACCACACGTACACATCCGTAATGGCGGAATAGACACACGTGACTGCTCACTCCATAACTCGAACATGGTAAAGATAAAATCATCTTGGGTTACCGATGATAGGTACCCAAATTCCTAAAGATCTAAGGGCGAACCTCACATTTTGGGGTGGAATTTTGAGGGTTATTATGCTAGTCGTATAAATTCCTATCCATGGGACGCTAGTAATACTCAGTTTTTGTTGGTATGTGTCGTAAAAAAATTTAAATTTTGGTAAAAATCTCCCTTTTATGCTATGTTTTGATATATTACCTATCTTTTTAAGGAAAAAGTAAACGACAAATAAAGAAATAGTTTCTAAGGCTTATTTCCCCCTACACTTATTTTGAACATTGTCCCCAATGTTCTCTGGAAGTACCCGTTAAAATGAATAATAGGAAAAGAAAACAAGGAAAAGAAACAAGTACTCCCCTGGTTTGCTCAATAATGGAGAAGAAACATGCGATAACTGGTTAAATCGTCCTCCGAGAATCATCCAATAGAACTTCCAAGCTTCTCCTCATCAAATATAACCTATAATCAAAGACAAAGACAACTATACCAAGCATAAAATGTGCGATTTGCCAATATACAATGTGAATTTAGGGTTCGACTCGATAAATAGGATGAAAGAATTGTTAAACTTATTAGGTTTTACAGGTTTATACAGAAGAATGCATATAATAAATGTTATACAAGTTTGTTTTCAAAAATAATTAAAAACTTTGAGTTTTCTGGACCTGGGCGTTTGACGCCGTCGGGGTTGGTGTGACCCCGTCACAGATGTCGTGGTGACGGTGTCACTTGTTAATCGTGACGCCGTTTCCACAGTCTGTGAAAACGAAATTTTTGTTTTTGTTGAAAAATTTCCTGCACTTGATTCCATAGGTTAGTTGTTGTATAAATGGCTGCATAAAACCTAAGATTTAACAATTCAATCATATGACTCGATACTGACACGAATTAATCTAAACAATTCATTTAACATGTTTAAATTTGGCTCAAAATCCGGATAAATTCCCCTACACTTATTGTTTGCAAAATACCTTTGATTGAAATTAAGACGAGGTTAAAGACAATACAAAGCATGATTACAAGATAATTCAAACATAATAAAACAAATGGAAAAGAATTAAAACACACATGACACTCCTAATTTGGGTGAAAAGTAAATTGGGTTGCCTCCCAAAAAATGCTTTTCTTTATTTATGAGTCTTGTAGCTAGACTCGAAGCTACACGTCCTTACGTTGTTTCATGAATGCTCACATGTCCCCGAATGAGCCATTCCTTCATACTCACATCTACTTGGTATTCGGGACCTAGGTTTAGGCAATTTTTGTACATAAACTTATTCTTTTCATGAGAGTGCCTAAGTCCGTTCATTAGATCGTTTTGGCTAAGTTCTAACAGTGGTGGGACCTTACTCCAGTTAAAGTTCTTGAGCCTAGGTATTGTGCGTGGCATCTTATATGTGTATGTGTCAAAGACCTTAGTGAATGAGACCAAACCCTTGGTGACGTCATAGTTGAGCGTAATGGTTTTTCTAAAGGGTCTGTCCATTAATACCTCAGCCATGTCACTCATAATGAAGTCTCTTATGTCTTCTAACACAACAAAATCTATGATATAGGTAAAACTTCTGAAAAACACGTAGACATCCCTAACAATGGAAACTATGTTCTTTCTCGTCCCTTCTAGTCTATCTACCATTATTGTATTATAGGCTTTACGTGAGATAATATTCATTGGTAGAAAAGGGTCGAGATAGGCAGTGAACTTCCTAAAGCCTATCATACATTCAAATGCAAGGTCATCCCCGTCAAAACTATTGATTTTTCTTTCTCGGCGTAGTATTCCTGCATTTTCATATTCACTTAAATAATTAAGAGCTTCCTCATCATCCGAGTCATTATCAGAGTGAGGAAAGGGAGAGACGAGAGGTGTGTCTCTCGATCCATCATCGAACTCAGGGTAATTCATACTGGTTTCATTAGGTTGGTCGGTGAAGCAATTGAGGAATTGCTCAATACTCTTTAGGAAAGAGTCGATAAAGGCCAAAATTTTGTGTAGCTCTAGGAGCTCTTGGTTAAATCGTGCCAGTAACACAGCTGGTAGGACATGATGATTATTGGTTGGTGGTGGATTCACGTTCTCCATGGTGGGGAATGGAATAGTTAGTGGAAATTACGAATAAACACACAAAGAAACAATAGACTACAAGAAAGCTAATGTGCGGGAATTAAATCTTACTTGAAAGGATTCAAGCAAGTAGAACTAGGCTAAACTATGATCAAAACCTAACTATTCCCCAGGCGGCGGCGCCAAAAACTTGATGTACGGTTGTCGTAGGACTTCTACACAAGAAGTTTTACAACTCCTTAGAGTGCACCTAATCGTTGTAGTGTAGTATAGGCAAGACGCGGGGTTGTTTATCGTTTACTCGGGGAATAGGTTGGGAAGGCTTGATTACGGTCTAACAAAATTCTAAAGGTTAAAGGAAGATTATTTCTGTATTTTTGTATTTTATGGAAAGCAAGTAAATTATATAATTAAGAGGTGGGTTGGTTTTAGCTAATAAACTAATTATAATCTAAACTAATGGTGATAACAATAAGATAAAAGATTGTATCTATTTAATCATGTATTACTCCCTAGATTGCTTCTCCTAGTGTTGTTGCCTTGTCACCCTTGTGATGATCTATGTAACTATTTCCTAAAGCATTAATGAATTACCGCCGCCTACTTAGTATGCCGCTAGAGCAACGCACATGCAAGGTAGTATGAAGACTATTACACGGCCCCTAGGAGTTTACTAAGTGCATGTAAAATACATTAAAAGTGGATCAACCATATTAGGGGGCAAGGTAGTATGAAGACTATTACCCAATGGTATCCTTTCTACACAATCACGTTTCCCTAGACATATCAACGGCGATTATAGACAGAAAGCTGGTTTTCTAAGACCTAACGTGCACATCCATCACAAGAAGCAACATCACTAAGATCTACATTCTAGGTTTCATACAATCATAAATAAACACAATAATAGGTTTAGCCAAGCATGTTAAAGATAAAGCAAGAACAATAGATCAAACAACACATAGACATATTGAATGATTAAGTAAACCTTACTTGATTAGAACATGAATTGGAAAAAGTACAATAGGGTTTTTAGGCCCTAAAATCGTCTCCTATAGCTGGTAAACGAACTAGGGTTCGTACTCTCTTTTTATTCTAAAATTACACACTGAAAACCCTAAATTCGGGATTGTATATATAAGAAAATCACCGCGACGGCGTCGCGTTTTAGTCGTGACGCCGTCGTAAAATGAATCTTCTAGATATGCGTTCGAGTCGGTGCGAGCTGACGCCGTCTTGAAATGTGTGACGCCGTCACTTGATGAGTTGTGACGGCGTCTAGTATAGCTTATGACACTGTCTCCAGGCTCTGTGAGCACAAATCTTCAAGAGTCTTGGTGTTGGTCCGTAGTCTTGTCCGTTTCTTCTCCAAATGAGCCCAAGTCATATGTAATTCATCCAAATGTCTTCCAAATGAGAAATACCTGAAAAGGAACGATTAAGTACCTATTTTGGGCATAAACACACGATTTTGGGGGTTAAACGACCCCGAAAAAGTGTATAAAATGACACCTCATCAAATACCCCTACACTTGGGATTTTCTTGTCCTCAAGCAAATGGGCTTTTCTATCTAGACAATAACAATATGAGGGGGTCATTTTACCTACTCTTTAAACATATTCTATAACACAACTTTCTAGACCTCGTAATTAAAAGCACGGTATTAAAAGCACGGAAAAGTATATTCTACACCTCACATAAGTGTTTGAGATTCTCTCTTTTCGCTCGGATGTATATATAAATTATAACATATGGAGGAGAACGGAAAACCACACTCATTACCTTTCATAGCATAAAAATGACCCTAGACTTGGTAAATGATCAATATCTTCCACCGCCAAGGTGCTAATATTATTCATTACTACGAGAGGTCTTTTAAAAGGGTTGTGAGGTGAGGTGTAAGAAAACAATACAATGGAATGGAAACGTATGAGATACATTTGGGTGGCTTTGGTGTATTTAGAGTGAAGGTTAATTAAATTATTTACACGAATACACGTTGGTTTGGTTGCTAAGCCACTGGAGACTTGACTAAGATATACAGACTCTACACAACTCAAACATCAAACTCTTTTTTTTAATAAGTAACACAATACAACATAGGGGTTTAATAACCCGTACCCCTACACTTGAGCTTTAACATGCACGAAATATACAATCTAACTAATGACCCATATTGAGGTGGATCAAAAGTAAAATGGAGATCATTTGACAAACATAAAGGTATTGACGTTAACATTTCATTATCCCAATCTTCCGCTAAAAAATACTACATGAATTCTATAATCATACCCAAAATTCATATTTACCCAGGATAAAGGACTTAGCAATCGTGTACTCACTAATTAACGTTGAGGGTTAAAATAATAAATGTACTAAAGTTGAGTACATATAAGGTTAGGCTAAGGCTTTTGGGTGTAACGATTGGTGGTAAGGGTGTCAATGCACTTCAATAATAGTCTGGATTAACCAGAAAATTACGAGAATCATGAAAAAGGATATAGGCTCGAGGTTGTACTAGGGGAATCCTAGATCTAAAGGTTAGTATATGGCAAGGTGTGGGATAGTTTAAAATGATCGAGGTGACCCATCATAACATTAACCGTTGAAAACATGGTTATTCCTAATCGCCTCTTAATCAAGCAAATCCTAATACTTTACTATGCGGATCTCCAGAAATGCATCATAAAAACAAGATCTATAATTTAATATCTGCTGTAACACTCATATGAATTTTTACAAACACCCAGACATTCCAAAAAAGGCGACGAAGACCACACGTACACACCATAACGATGGAATAAGACACATGTGACGTGCTCAACTTCCCTTAACTCTAGACCCGGTAAAGATCAAAATCATCTTAGGTTACCGGCGATAGGTACCCACCGCGAATCCTAAAGATCTAAGGGGCGAACCTCACATTTTTCGGGTGGAATTTGAGGGTTATTGTTGCTAGTCATATAAATCCTATCCATTGGACGCTATAATACTCTGTTTTTCATTGGTATGTGTCGTAAAAAAATTTAAATTTTGGTAAAAATTCTCCTTTTTTTTTCTGCTGATGTTTCGATATAATACCCATCTTTTTTAAGGAACAAAGCAAATGACAAACTCGAATAAATAGTTTCTAAGGCTTATTTTCCCTCTTACACTATTTTGAACATTGTTCCCCATGTTCTCTTGGAAGTACCCCATTAGAAACGAAATAATGGGAAAACAAAACGAACAGAATAAAAAAAAGAAAAGAAACTAGTACTCCCTTGGTTTGCTCAAAATGGAGAAGAAACCGGCGATAACTTGGTTAAATCGTCCTCCGCGAGAAACATCCAATGAAACTTCCTAATTAACTTCCAAGCTTCACCTTATCAAATATAACCTGTAAATCAAAGACAAAGACAACTATACCAAGCGATAAAATGCGATTTTACCAATATATCAATATGAATTTAGGTTAGACTCGATAGAATAGATGATAGAATTGGTTAAACTCATTAGGTTTTTATTGCAGGTTTATTATAGAAGCATACATATATAAAATGTTATGCACAATTTTATTTTCAAAAATAATTAAAATACCTTGAGTTTTCTGACCTGGGCATTGATGCCGTCGGGGTGGAGTACCCCGTCACAGTGTCCGAGTTGAAGCGTCACTTTCTAAATAGTGACGCCGACTCACAGTCTGTGAAACAAAATTTTTGTTTTTGAATGAAAAATTTCCTGCACTTGATTTCCATAATATTCCTGTATAAAAAATGGCTGCATAAAACCTGAGATTTAACAATTCATCATATGACTCAATACTAACCGATAATCTAAACAATTTATTATAAAATTTTTGAATTTGGCAACCCAAAGCCGGATTAATTCCCCTACACTTATTGTTTGCAAAATACATTTGATTAAAATTAAGACGAGATTAAAGACAATACAAAGCATGATTGCAAGAAAATTTCAATCATAATAAAACAAATTGGAAAAGAATAAAAACACACATGACAGCTCCTAATTTGCGGGAAAAAGTAAATTTGGATTGCCTTCCAAAAAGCACTTTTCTTTATTTACGAGTCTTTGTAGCTCAGAGCTCTAAGTCCACACATTCTTACATTGATTTGTGAATGCTCACGTGTCCACAGAATGAGCCATTCCTTCATACTCTCATCACATGGATTCTGGGACCTAGGTTTAGGCAATTTTTGTACATAAACTAATTCTTTTCATGAGATTGCTTACAGTCCGTTTCATTAGATCGTTTGGCTAAGTTCTATGCAGTGGTGGACCTTACTCAGTTAAAAGTTCTTGAGCCTAGGTATTGTGCGTGCATCCTATATGTGTATGTGTCGAAGCTCTTGTGAATGAGACCAAAACCCTTAGTGAAGTCATAGTTTGAGCCCATAGTTTTTATAAAGTCGCCCATACAATCCCTTAGCCATGCCACTCATAATGAAGTCTCCTATGGCTTCTAAAAACACAACCAAATCTATGAATATTTAAAATACTTTTTCCGACAACCACGTATACATCCTAACAATTGGCAACTAGGTTCATTCCCTCCCCCTATCTAACTAACATTATTGTATTATAGGCTTTACGCAGATAATATTCATTGGTAGAAAAGGGTTGAGATTAGCAGTGACTTCTAAATGCCTAATATACATTCAAATGCCAAGGTTATACCCTGTCCAACTATTGATTTTTCTTTCTCGGTGTAGAGTTCCTCGCGTTTTACATATTCACTTAACACATTAAGAGCTTCCTCATCTTTCAAGTCATTATCAGAGTGAGAAAGGGAGAGACAGAGTGTTCCTCCTGATCCAATCATCGACTCAGGGTAATTCGTACAGTTTCATTAGGTCGGTATGAAGCGATTGAAGAATTTACTCAATACTCTCTAGGCGAGATTTCAGATAAAGCCGAATTTTCTGTAGCCTAGGAGCTCTTGTTAAATCGTACGGTAGCAGCATCGGGTAGGACAGACGATAATTGGTACTGTGGTGGATTCACGTTCTCCATAGGGGATTTGTAAATAGTCAGTGGGACAATTACAACAAACTACCACCAAGAAAAAGATAGACTACAAAGAAAGCTAATGTGTCGGGAAATAAATCTTACTTTGAAAGGATTCAACAAGTAAACTAAGCTAAACTATGATCAAAACCTAACTATTCCCTAGCGGAGTACGCAAAAACACTTGATCTGCGGTTTGCATAGAACTTTCTACAGCGGAGAAGTTTTTACAACTCCCCTAGGCAGTTACACCTAATTCGTGTGTAAGTGTAGTATAGGTAGAGAAACGGGTTGTTTATATCGTTCACATCAGGGAATATTTGGGAAGGTTTATAAATCACGTCTAAAACAGACTTCTAAGGGTTGAAGGAAGATTATTTTGGTATTTTTTGGTATCTTATGAAAGCAAATAAATCATATAATTAGAGGTGGTTGGTTTTAGCTTAATTAACTAATAATATCTAAACTAATGTTGATAACAATAAGATAACATAGTTATTCTATTTAATCATTAATTACTCCCTAAAATTGCTTCTCCTAGGTTGTAGCCTTGTCACCCTTGTAATGATTTATTTACTATTTCCTAAAGCATGAACGAATTAAAACGATACCCATCCGGCTACTTCGTAATGCCCGCTAGAGCAACGCACTATGCAAGGTAGTTTGAAGACTGTTACCGATGGTATCCTTTACTACACAACACTTTCCGCTAGACAAATCAACAGCGATTGAAGAAAAAGCTGGTTTTCTAAGACCTAACGTAGCACGTCCCATCACAAGAACAACATCCTAAGATCTAACATTCTAGGTTTCATACAATCATAAATAAACACAATAATAGGTTTAGCCAAGCATGTTAAAGATAAAGTAAGAACAATAGATCATCACAACACATAGACACTTGAATGTTAAGTTTAAACCTTACCTTGATGTAGAACATGAAATGAAAAAGGTACAATAGGTTTTTAGGCCCCTAAAATCGTCTTCCACAGCTGTAAACACTAGGTTCCCTACACACTTTACTTCTAAAAATACACACACTGAAAAAAACCCTAAATTCGGGATTGTATATAAAGAAAACACCCACCTGCGACGGCGTTGCTTTAGTCGTGACGCGTCGTAAAAAGAATCTTCTAGATAAGCGTTCGAGTCGAGCGGCTGATGCCGTCTTGAATTTGTGACGGCCGTCACTGATGAGTGTGACGCTCTAGTATAGCTTATTACACGTCTTCAGCTCTATCCACAAAATCTTCAGAGTCATTGGTGTTGGTCCGTAGTCTTGTCTGTTTCTTCTCCAAATGAGCCCAAGTCATATGTAATTCATCCAAATGAGAAATACCTGAAAAGGAACGATTAAGTACCTATTTTGGGCATAAACACACGATTTTGGGGGTTAAACGACCCCGAAAAAGTGTATAAAATGACACCTCATCACCTACAATCATTTGTAACAAAGAACGCAAAATCATGTAAGTTTACCCAAACTCGCAAAAGCTGTACATTGAGTTATTTAGTGTTGCGAAAGCTGTACATTGAGTTATTTCAATTAATGTAAAAAAGCAGACGAAAGCATAAAAAAACAGACGAAAACATAAAAAAATGGACAAAAACGTACAAAAAAGTACGAAAACGTAAGAAAACGGACGAAAACATTTTTATGTATGTATAACAATGTGAGTATAAAAATGTGTGTATAGAAACATGTGTAAATATGTGTGTATAAAATGTGTGTATAAATCCGTGTGTATTAAAATGTGTGTATAAAAACGTGTATATAAATGTGTGTATAAAAACATATGTATAAAAACGTATGTGTAAAACCGTGTATAAAAATGTGTGTATAAAACCGTGTATAAAAACATGTGTATAAAAACATGTGTATAAAAATGTGTATAAAAACATGTGTATAAAAATGTGTGTATAAAACCGTGTATAAAAATGTGTATAAGAACACGTGTATAAAAATATGTGTATAAAAACGTGTATAAAGATGTGTGTAAAAAGTGTGTATAAAAATGTGTGTATAAAAATATGTGTATAAAAACGTGTGTATAAAAACGCGAGTATAAAAACTCGTGTGTAAAAACGTGTGTATAAAATCATGTATAAAAATGTGTGTATAAAAACGGACGAAAACGTAGTAAAACGCAAGAAAACAGATGAAAACGTAAAGAAACGTACGAAATGTAAGGAAACGTGCCTAAAGTAAAAAAACTTTAAATTATAAATGGCCCTTATTATAAAGGATAAACGATGCAACGGTCGTTAGCCAAAAGGGCTAACGTGTAAATATAAACGGAATCAACTTAACACCGGTTAAGAAAGGGACCATTGGTGTTATTCCTTTTTTATAGGGATGAGCCATGCAACTTTTTTCTTTTAGGGACGATAGTTGCAATTTTGGACAAACCACATGGACCATCCATGTAATTTACTCTTTCATTTATGTAAAATCCAGTTTAGATTCAAAAGGCATTGGAATCATGCTCTTGAGACCACATCCAATCAGATAGTCACTGTTTATTATGGCCTGTGGAAAGACCGGTGTTGAAGTTGGCTTCTTAGATGTGAATTCATGGATGACTGTTGCACTTGTTAGATACTACTGAATTGTAGCCTGTTTAAGTGAAATATTTGTTTCGTTGAAACTATTTTGTGGTTCTATTTATACTTTCCTTTGTTTGTAACTTTAGTATCTATACTAATTGAAAAAAAAACTTTTCCTCCCGAAACCCTTAGGGGCGATTTTTGTGGTGAATTTTTCTCTAAATCCCTAAATCGTTTTTTCTAGCCTGATTAACCAATTCATTCCAGTTACGAGTGCTTTTAGGAATTAACACCTTATGTTTCTGCTTCATCGCACCTTGTTTCTTGGTCTGATTTTTCGCTAGGGTTTTCAAATTCGATCTTTAGGGTTTCTGTCTTACAATCGTCCCTTTCTTTGTGTTGCTGCTACGATCCGAGCTTCTAGGGTTTTATATCGATCGTGGTTGTTGTTCTATCTTGATCCAAGCCTGGTTGTATCAGGGGTATAAGATTCGGTTTGTGAGGGTTGTTAGTCTCTTGTATGGTTTAAATCATGAATTGTGGTTTCTTAGATTCAAAGGGAGGGGGAGGAAGAATAATCATAGGATAAAGACGAGTATTAATACTGGTACCAGTTGATGTCGGAATCAGATGGGACTCTTAAAGATGCTACTCCTCGTGTTGATGTTGCAAAGGAGGTTGTATCACTATCTGTGGTTGAAGACACTGTGGAGAAGGAGAAGCTAAGCCCTATCGTGACTACTACTGAATCGTACCCACTACTACCTACGCAGGTAACTACTTCGACTGGTAATACCCTTGGTAACTCTTCATATGCTAAAGTTACTGGTAATCCAAGTGGGAAGAAATTAAATTTTCATACTTTGTTTACACCAGGGGTAATGGGATTGACGTGGTTGTCCTAGTGGAGTCTATTCGTACTCTTAGTGAACGATTTGCCAATACAGCATATGGTTTTTTCTTGGGAAAGCGGGTGGCAAACCCTGTTGTTGCTAACTATGTTAGGAACACTTGGGGTAAATATGGGCTGGTTCGTTCTATGTTCAGCTCATCTATCGGATTATTCTCCTTTCAATTTAGCTCCATAGAAGGGTTGGATGCTATGCTTGAGAATGGTCCGTATTCATTCGTAATAACTCGCTTATTCTAAGGAAATGGCATCTGGATGAGAACCTACTAAAAGAAGCAGTTTGGGTTTAAAGTCCATGGTGTACCTGTTACAGCTTTCAGTGAGGATGGCGTGAGTGCCATTGCTACTAAACTAGGTACTCCTCTAATGCTTGACTCTTATACAACTGATATGTGCATGCAATCATGAGGTAGGTCAAGCTATGTTAGAGCTATGATTGAGCTTAGAGCTGATGTGGAGTTGAAAGATAACATTATGGCTGCTATGCCTAAAATTACTAGAGAGGACTACTATACTTGTAATATTCATGTTGAGTATGAGTGGAAACCTCCTAGGTGTGTATGTTGCAAGGTTTTTGGACATGTTCTTGAGGAATGTCCAAAGAATATTGGTGCTGGTTCGACAAAGAATTTGAAGAAGACTAGTCAAACTCCTAAAGGAATTCCAGTTGGACAGAAGATGGGATTTAAACCTAAACATGTGTTTCAACCTGTTTCTAAAATTCATCACTGCCCCCCACCACACCTCCCTCTCCAACATGGCGCGACAAAAAGCTACTGTACCCCGCGCAGAGCTCTCTCTTCTCTCTCTCTGACTTTATGTAAGTCGACGTATCTCTCACTCTCCACGGACAGCCCGCTCCACCTTCCAACAGAGACAATACGCACAGCAATCACATCCATCTCTACCCGCGCGCCGCGCCCCTCTACTCTAGCACACCACTCCTGCCCCCTCTCAGCGCTCCTCCCGGCCACCCCCTCCGGGGTAACCATTTAATAGGGAACCATTAATGTTAGTTATAGTAATACTCCTATTGCTGAGAAAATCGATAAAATAGAACGACAAATTTATGAAGATAAACTTAGGTTTGTGGATGATGACGGGAATCCGCTTGTTCCTAGGGTATTGTGGATAGTGATAGTGAAGTGGAAGTGGTTTTTGATGAAACTGTTAACTTAAGGCTTTTAACAAGTGGTAAAGATGGAAGTGATAAAGGGTATGGTACTAATAGCTTGTTGGAACAATGGAGGGATTCTTATCCGGATAATTATGATTACGATCTGTATGATGACGATATATGCGAGAATCATGATATGTCTGAGCACCTTCAGTCTATTTGTAATGATCTTGATATCATGGTCCCTGGTAGGAAAAAGAAATAGATTTTTTCGATGTTTGTTGAGTCAATTGTAATCTAGTTTTAGTAGTATCCTCCTATGAAGTAGTTGTGCTTGTTATATTCACTTTTTGCCTATGTAACAGCTTAAGATGTGGGATTCACCCACATCCTTTGTACTTAACAGTTTTTTTTAGAGTAATACATTTATCGGGAGAACCCGTTACAAAAAAGAACATTATCTATACTAAGATCACTACATCAGGATTTTGAAAAATAACAAATATATATAAGATGTGCCAATTAGTATATGTAGGTAGTTGGCACATAAGGATATATATAGACAACAACAAAAGAAACTGTCATATAGCTAGTTATAAATGTCTTATAGCAGCTTAAATGGAGTTAGGTGGTGGTGGTGGAAGTTGTGGTTGTTTTTTAAAGCTGGGATATATTACCAAGAGACTCCGAGAAGGAGCTAAAAAACACTATATAAAATGGGGACAAGCAAAAACTACAACCAAACTGAACATGAGAAAAAAACCAAGGAAGAGAAAAAATAAAAGTACAAACTAGCCATCTAAGAAAACTTCTCACGGGTTCGAGATCCAAGAGCTCCACCGAGCAGATAGAGAGTAAGCTCGGGATGAGATCCAAAGCTTCAAGACCCGTTAGATAAAAGGAAAGATATCATGAGAGCGAACCTTATCAAATAATTTTGGGGGAGCATTTACAACGTATTCCTCCACTTCCAAATCGACCATAGCACACATTGATAAAACCACATGAAGAATTTATTTAGAATTAGGTTGCCCAAATTACTACCAGAAGTAATATCCGTAATAGACGAAACTGGGTAGCTAGAGGAGATATCAATGTGCCAATAACTCAAAACCTTCATCCATATAGACTTCATACAAGGACACAACAGGAGACAATGTTGTGTAGATTCATCAACATTTTCATAGAAAGGACAACCTATGAAAGATATAAGAACACCTCTCGCCAGAAGGTTATCCCTTGTAGGAAGCATATTAATGGAAGCTCTCCATACACATATATTAACCTTTTGAGGGGACCAAGAGTTTCAACGATGATGATTGTTGAGATCACTGTCCGAAAACATCAAGTCTTGAAAGGAAATGGACAAGGACTTCACATTGAAATAACCTGAAGCATCTTAACTCAACACCATTTGTCATCAGAAGCCGAAGTTAAATCCAAAGTACCTATGAAAAGCAAAAGGGGTGATAATTACTTAAAGATCTTCCACGAGGGAGAGACCTCCGATTCCATTTCCATCCCCATATACCATTATTACGGCACCATCTCTTACTAATTTTACAATCTTATCATTTTCAAGAGCATATAACTGAGGCTAAATATCCATGAGTTTACTGCCCTCATTACACCAAGCATCTTTTCATAAACATGTGACCTCTCCGTTGTAAACCTTACAAATTAATGAAGACTTGAATGAAGGATTGACCTGTTCAATATGCGAGATGGCATTAATAATATCAATCCAATTACTACCCAAAGTAACACCATCCATACGAGTATTAAAGCTTCCATCATAGCCATAAAAGTTACAAATAACTTTTCTCCATAAAGCATTTTTTTTAGTTAGAAATCGCCATTTCTATTTAGCCATAAGACTAAGATTTTTTAAACAAAAACTTCCAACACCCAAGCCACCCTTCAACCGACTATTAAGAATACAATTCCACTTAACCCATCATATACCTTTATGATTTTCTTTGAAGCCTGAGAAGAATCGACAACGAATGAATTTAAGGATTTTAATAACCTACCCCCAATGAAAAGGAATTTTGTTGTCTAAAAGCAAAGACGATCCCAAATTATGTTGATTACATTCAACCACGTGATACAAACATTCATCCTATACCCCATCGGTAAACCAAGATAGATAAAAGGTATTATGTCATGAGAGCAATTAAGAGATAAAGCCACTGATTCAACCTCGGTCTGATCCAAACCAACACCTAAAATTCTGCTTTTTGATAAATTCACTTTTAAACCAGAAGCTTCTTTGAAGCATTTAAGAATCAAGATCAGATTTCTTGCGTTCAACCTCGACAATTTTCCAAATAATAAGGCGTCATCGACATATTGTAAAAGGGAAACATAAAGCCATCATTAACAAGTGACACGCCCTTGAAAATACCTTTGTTACATGCATCAATAATTAAGACTTAAAGCTCCTTTGCCACTAAAAGGAAAAGAAATATAGAGAGAGGATCCCCTTGATGAAGGCCTCTCTCCATCTTGAATTCTTTTGTAGGTGAACCATTGATCAAAACTGAAATAGAGGCCGCATAGAGACATGTGCCAATCCACAATCTCCATTTCGCCACAAACCCCGTTTGCACCATCACATCTTCAAGAAATGTTAGGAATACAAAAAGTATCGGTCACTTCCAATATAGTTAGTCATAGCTCGTAGATTAATCAAATGTAATGTTAGTAAGCTAACCAGGCCAAAGACATATGGAAAGCCCATAACTTAAGCCTATGGCCAGTTATTGGTTGATGTGTTTATACCTTCTCCACACATGGAGAGGGTGTTGGTTGGTTCACTCTCTCACATATAATCTAATCTTTATTTCTTTGTTACTTTCTCTCACTAGAACCATCCTCCCATCCACTTTATCTCTCTAGATTTCTATATTGTTCTTTGGTGTTATAGATTACTAGTATTTTACAATTGGTATCAAGAGCCATGGAGTGCTTTGTTTAGTGTTTGTGTATTGTTCTTGTTTCATTTTTCTTTCCGTACCCTTTCTTTTTATTTTTTTGATTTCGAAGCTTTTGTGTACACTAAAGGATCATTTACCTTGGTAAATCTGATCTAGTATCTTTAGGATATAGGTATACAAGCTTTGAATCAAGAAAAATATCATCTTTGTGCATTTTTGTGTTCGAAAAAGCTTTATAAAGTACAATTCTTGATTTCAAAATTTTTGGCTTAAAAACCATAAAGTTTGCATTTTAAAGGTACCTATAGGCTTAGTAATACTAGTTGTACAAGAAATTTTAGGAAAAAACGATCAAAAGTGTGTCTTTTTGTGTTTTGAAAAATTTGAGTTTTGTACTAGTGAAAGGCGAATTAACAAATCTCTTGTGCAAGGCAATTTAGCAATCTGCAGGTGAAGGCGTGTTAACAAGGCGAGTTAACAAGGCGAGTTAGCAACTTCATTTGCAAGGCGAATTAGCAATTGGCAGTACAAGGCGATTTATCAACTCTTCTTTGAAAGGTGGTTTATCAAGCACTTAGTACAAGGCGATTTATCATCTTTCTTTGCAAGGCAAGTTATCAACTTTCTAGTGCAAGGAAATTTAATAGTTGTAGTGAAAGGCAAATTAGCAATTTCCTTTACAAGGCGATTTAACAAATTTCCAAGCCAAGGCGATTTAGCAAATTTCTCTTTGGAAGGCGAGTTAACATATTTCCAAGCCAAGGCGATTTAGCAAATTTCAAAAGGAAAATTAATT